>MU720513.1:189852-235586 GCA_026770625.1 Nicotiana glauca | reverse complement strand
TTTTTTTTTTTTTTTTTTTTTGGGTGGGGGTTAAGAAAGAAAAAGAGTGTAAACAAAATAATAAAGACAACTAAATCTACCATAACAAATTATTATCTGAGAAAATAAGGTACAAAACTGAAACAAAAAAGGAAAAAAACAACACTCAAAGCAATAATACGGAGTACTACTATTCTTCTTTTACTAGTGCACATTACTTTTCTCTAGCTACCAAATATAACTCAAATCTCAAAACCAAACTAGAAGAAGAATTTTTTTTTCTTCTTTTTTTTTCCTAAACTAATAGTGAGCTTTTCAACTTAGCAAATGTAAGAATTTACCTGAATGCTTTTAATGGGAGGTTTATTGAGCCTTTTCAAGTGTTTCTCCACCTCAAGCTTCTGTCTGGCGACTGACGATAGCCTAGCGGCGCAAGATAGCGAGATTAGAGAACCCCAGAAATAAAGCAAGAACAAAGTTACTCTAACTGCCCCCCTCCTCCTCTGCCAACGGCTAAAATGCGCAGCAGTTGCCATTGTTTGCCAAAAAACACAGTCCACCAAGAAAACAAGCTACACTCAAGTGAAAAAAAGAGCTAAAATAGGTGCACCCACTAGAGTTCAAAGTATTTCCGCCATTGCCCAGAAATTAGCAGACAGAGAGGCAAGAAGCTCCGTTAAACTACACCCATCACGCGGCTTATCCTACGCACCCTTCGCTTTCGACTTTTTCCTCAATGAAGCGCTCTCAAGTCAAGTGTCTAGGACAGGGAGAGTGAAGAGATTTGACGTTTTCTTCTCTCTTTACTTTATCGAAAACTCCAAAATAATGCAGTGAGGCGGGACTGTCTATTTTTGTTTTTATATGCTATTTTACCACTCAAATATTATGCTAGTATTTCTTATTTCCAATTTATGGACATTTCTTTTGTTTTTAAGTAATCCAAAAAAATAAAAAACATATATTCTTTAAAATAATTTATATTTAGAATTTCAAATTTACTCTTAATGAATTAATTTACAGACATATTATTTTTGACCATAAATATCAAAAATCTTTTTGTCTTTGTTAAATTTTGTATCATCGGCACATAAACTGAAACGGTAGGAGTACTACTATTAACTCTTCCCATATTTATTTCTTAGAAGAAATGAGGCATTATGTCCCTTTATAATTTTAAAATAAAATAATATTTAAATCTCTTATGTATAAAATACAAATCTCTTACGTGTAAAAGTAAAATTTTCATATGTACAAATAAAAGATTGGTCATAAAACTAAAAATGAATTTGCAAAGACCAACAACTATTTCTTATATGGTAATCAATTAGTCAAAATAATTCAGCTACTCTCTTAGTCCGGATTTTTTTTATGGTGTTTGATTAAGAATAAAAAGTTTCAAAATTTTCGTCTGAAATGAGTTATGAAAAAGTTTGTAACTATAACTTAAGTAATATATTAAGGATAAATAAAAATTTTAACTATAATTATTATTACATACAAAAATATAAGTATTACTTTTTGGATTGGCTAAAAAGAAAAAGATGTTACTAACATTTTACATGGACAAGATGTGATCAAGAAAATGGAAATTTTTGCCCTTAGGCATATTTAAGCAGGTAGCTTATGAACAATTGTAGCAATATTTCGTATTTTCCAATGTACCAAAAAATAACAAATTACTATATAATTAAATGCTTTATTCTATTATTACATGTACAATAAATTTTGTTAATTGCAGCATTTTTAATTTGATATTCAATTAAACACCAGCGAAAGAAATTTTACTTATGGACGACAATAAAATAGAACTATTGAGAGAACGTAAGGGAGAAGATTAGAAAAGTTAGTTTCATAAAACAATACTTAAAATCAAACTTCTAAAACAAAAAATAACTAAATCAGTCATGAAAATCGTTACTCCCTCCGGTCCAAAATAAGTGATTTTTTTATTCTTTTTTGTGGTCTAAAATAGGTGATTTTTTCATATTTCAAAAATAAATTAATTATATTTTTCCTACATTGTCCTTGGAATAAATAGTGCTGGAATATGTGTTACGAGTGTTTATGTGAGATAGTAAAGGTTAATACAGTCAATTTCATTGTTAATTAATACTAAAAGGTAGATTTTTTAATTTGTGTGAAAACATCTAAAAATTATTTATTTTGGACCGGAAGGAGTAGTAAGTACCAATACTTTTAGAAAAAGGTCAAATATTTAAAATGTCTTGATCAGCTAGTGTTTGGCCATAGATACCCAAATTTATTTTGAAAAATCAGAATTTGGGTGAAATTTGGTTTGAAGATGAAAATGTGTTTAGACATAAGTTTTCAAAACATATTTCACTTTTTCTTTTTTTTAAAAAAAAAATATGAAACATGACTTATACCCATAAATTCTAAAAACTATCACAAATAACCAACAATACCTTCATCAATAATATTCATTATATTATTGCAAATCATAATCCTGAACATAAATAAATTTAGTACAAAAATATCAATTTTATAATGAATTACATAATACAATGACCGAGAAGCTGAAGCAGCATTATTACAAAATAATAAATAATGGACTCTTTTATAAAATACAAAAGTTTGGGATAATTTTTGAAAAATCTAATAGTGTTATTTTGAGGTTTGGGTTTTGAGTATTGGAAATTTGTCAAAATATACATAAAAATTTATGACTAAATATATGTTTCCAAAAAAAAATTAAATATATTTTGACAAAATTTATGACCAAACCGGTCATTACTCAGATCAATTTATTAGTACACAGAATGCACCACTCCACTATCCTCGTTTTGGTAGGCTCCACATAAAGATTCAGCGTGGTATTCCCTTTTTGCCATTTTTCTTTAAAAGTATTTAACCGTTATTATTTTGAAACTTGCCCCTCCGTTCACATGTTTCAAGATTTGATGGAATCTTTTTCTTTTTCCTCTTTTGACCTTTTCCATTTCTTTATTACTTATTTGAGCGGAGCATATAGAATCTAATATTAGATTTTCTGTATCTATTCATTAGTATGGAAGATAATTCGAAAAGGAGCGGATGGATCAAGACAAAAATGGAAGAGTCATATTTATTCCAGTTTTTGTAAGAATCCAAATTTCTTTTTAGGAATTTTTTAAAATTAAACGTCACTAGAGATTTTTTATCCGTAAAAATTGAGAAACTACTGAAGATGTGAACACTCTACAAACCCTAAAAAGCTTTTTCCTCATGGTGTTTGGTTGAATTTTCTTTTTCCCGAAATTTTCTTGAAACTAAGGCCCCGTTTGGCCATGAGTTTTGTCAAAATAAATTTGAGATTTATTTTCAAAACTCGTGTTTGGCCATAAATTTTGTCCATATTTTGGCCAAATCCCAAAATCAGCTGTTGAGTTGAATTTGGGCCAAAATCCCAAAACTTGGAAATTATATACATGTTTTTCCAAAATAAAGTTGGAAAATATGTTTTGAAAACGTATGTCCAAACACATTTTCATCTTCAAACCAAACTTCACCCAAATTAGATTTTTCAAAATAAATTTGGGATCTATGGCCAAACATTAGCTAAAAAATTTTCTTAACCGTTTTGTAAAACAAACCCCACCAGTGGCCAATGGGAAACGCTTGGGCTTTTAAAACTTTGAACATACTAACTTATTTTTATTAATCACCAAACAAATATTTACATTCCCATAGCTTAGAGCTTAGATCACACAGCTAGCTATCTCATTAAGCGACTACACGATACTATACAGTCATTTCCGACTAAGTTCCAATATCTATCTATTGAAGGAATTCCATAATAACAAAATAACATATTCAAACTAAAGACTACGTAGATAGGCTCTGGCCCCAGGAAGCACACGTACGTTGCATATGTAAGCAACTTCCTTCGCAATAATTTGCCATCGTCTGCTTCATTTTTCAAAACTCTGAGATTCCTTTCAATCCAAATCTGATACATAGCGTCTGTAACTACCATTTTGAACTTTTGTGCCTGCTGAGATTTACCTTTAGAATAGGTTATGATCCACTGGTTATGTTGCTGCCAACCTCTGATTCTAGGGCATTGAAGTTGCATCCATTGAAGTAGTTTGGTCCAAACACCGTTAATGTATTCACACTTCAAAAATAAGTGTTCTCCGTTTTCCTCCCGCTTTTGGCATAACACACATTGAGTATCCACATTAAATCTCCATTTACACAACCTATCTGAAGTTAATAGCTTTTCATGCAACATGAGCCACATTGAGAATTTAGATTTTGGTCGCGCTGCATTATTAAACACTAAGCTTTTCCATTCCACTCGACTGTAGTCACCTAACAGAGTTAAGTATATTTGTCAGATTAAGCTTTTCTTGAGTAATTGCGTATACTGTTGATTCTCTAAAACTGCCTTAGCCTCAAATACTTTTTTGACCATCCAACAAGCTTGTTGTGGTGTTGTCCAATTGGTGAAGTTCTGCCCCTTAATATAGTAGGTGTGAATCCATTGAATCCATAATTTGTCCTGCTTATGTGCCAGATCCCAGCAAGTTTTGGCTATTGCTGCACGATTCCAAATCCTTAGGTTGGTGATATTGAGTCCTCCTCCAGTCTTGGGCAAACACATTCTATTTTTTTGTGATTACATTACAATCCGACCAGATATAAGTTCTGCATATTCCTTCAATCAATTTAACCACCTTGGTAGGTATCACAAATAGCTGATCCCATAAAGCCCAAATTCCAAACAAAACACTCTGTACTAACTGTACCCTCCCTACGTAGGACAATTATAACGATCTGGCCGGTCGTTTTGAGCTCAAGTGCATCGTTCAACAGTTTGAGGTCATGAGTGGCTTCACTTCAGGTATTGTGACTTGTACGCATGGTCGGAATTGAATTTATAAAAAGTTCGGAGTTAATTAGAAAGAGAATTCTCACTTCAGAAGCTTTAAGTTGAAAGAATTATTTAAGATTGGATTTTTGAGTAAACGACCTTGGAATCGGGATTTGAAAGTTCCAGAAGGTTCGTATGATGATTTCGGACTTGGGCGTATGTCCAAATCGGGTTTTGGGTGACTTAGGAGCATTTTGGCGCCTATCGTGAAAGTTTGCATTTTGGAAGAATTTTATAAATTTGGGTGGAAGTGCATTTCAGTATTATCGATATCCGTTTGGGATTCCGAGTCTCGGAGTAGCTCCGTATGGTGATCCTGGTGTTGGGAGAGCGATCGGAAGTGAATTCGGAGGTCCGTAGATCGTTTTGGAGTCATTTGGCTAAAGATAGAAATTTGAAGGGTTTTGAGAAGTTTTACTAGAAGCGGACTTTTTGATATCGGAGCCGAATTCCGAATTCGGAAGTTGGAGTAGGTCCTAAATATCAAATATGACTTGTGTGCAAAATTTAAAGTCAATTGGACGTGATTTGATATGTTTCGGCATCGAATGCAGAAGTTTAAAATTCTAAAGTTTATTAAGCTTGGATTGGAGGTCAATTCATGATCTTACCGTTGTTTGATATGATTTGAGGCCTCGAAAAAGTCCGTAATGTATTTTGGGACTAATTGGTATGATTGGTTGATGTCCTGGGGGGCCTCGGTGGATTCCGGATGGTTAACGGATCAAAGAATAAAATTTGGAAAAGGTTTGATGAAGCTGGTATCTAGTGTAACCGCACCTGCAAGGTTTTGGCCACAGGTGCAGTGCCGCTGAAGCGACCCTAAGGTCGCAGATGCGATTTGATGGGGAAGAGCTGGGACCGCAGATGCGGTCATCTTGCCTCAGAAGCGAGACCGCACATGCGAAGGAGATGATACAAAAGCGGGGACGGGCTGGGACCCCTGGACCGCAGAAGCGGTGTTTGATCCGCACCTGCGGGACCGCATTAGCGATTGAGAGACCGCATGTGCGAAAAGGCTGGAGGCAGTGAGTTGTTTTAAAGTCGGGATTTGGCAATTTTCTTTCATCTTTCTCTTGGCTTAGGCAATTCTTGGAGTGTTTCAAGAGGAGGTTTTCATCATCAACGACAAAGTAAGATAACCCCACCTATCTTGATTTAAATACATTAGTTATGTACGAATTTGAGCACGAAAAATTGGTAGAAATTTGGGGTTTTGGTGGAAAGACCTAAAAATTGTATTTGTGGATTTCGACAACGATTTTGGGTATAAAATTGAGAGAAAATTGTATATTTGAGTTCGTGAGGTTATGGGTAAACTTCATCTTCGAAAAAATTTCGAAACCCGGGCACGCCGCACGTAGGCCCAAGGGCCTTTTTATCAACTTTTCGATCGGGGTTAGAAATTATTATACATTGGATTATTATGAGTAATTAAATATATTAATGGATTTGCATAATTATTGGCTAGTTTTGGAGCGTTGTGCATCAATTTGAGTCATCGGAAGGGCGTGGAATGCCGGTTGTGGAACTTCGGAGCAAGGTGAGTCTCATTTCTAATCTTGTAAGAGAAAATTGTCCCCATAGGTAAAATAATTGATTATGTGCTCCTATTTGTAGGGGCTATGTACGCAGGAGGTGACGAGAGTACGTGCATAGCTACTATTATGTTTAAGTTCGGGTAGTCTAGGACCCAAAAACATGTTATACTTGGAATATTGGTAATCTTATTGACAGCTGAATTGCTTAAATCCTATCGAGTTGGTAAATGAATTTCTAAAAGGATTAAACTCCATTTTTCTTAAATCATTAAAAGAGAATTGGTTTTTATTTGGATAAACATTTCCTCGATAAATTCTTAATTGGTTGTTTGAATGTGTGTATCTATGTGCGCCCGCATTGCATGTATGATTCGCGAGCGGGGTGTTTGTTTATTTATGTTGACCGCGTCGCATGTATGATTCGTGAGCGGAGTAATAGATATATCTGTGATTCGCGCGCGTTCGACCATCGGCAGTACACATTTTACATTTATGTTGGATAGTGTCGTACGACCTCGATCGACATGATATGCAATGCTTGTATTGTTGCTTGAGATTTATAAATGTTGATATTTGCCTTTCCTGACCGGAGATAAATTGATAAAGATAATGAAAAGTAAATCTTTGAAAAATTCATTATTATTTGGAAAGCTATTTACCTACTACCTGGCTTTATGAATTATAATTGTTTATTTTTATAAAATTCATGGTCTCCTCATATTTTCACTACATTATTATTGGACCACTAGTAAGTGTCGAATTCAACCTCGCGTCTCTACTTTTTCGAGATTAGACGGGATACTCGTTGGGTACACGTTGTTTTCGTACTCATACTACACTTGCTGTGCATTTTTGTTGCACAGGCACATGCATTTCTAGTGGCCTAGTGGGCGTAACAGCATGGTTGATACGGGGACTTAGGTGAGCTGCACTTCTCGAGATGACCCGCAGCCAGCAGAGTCTCTTTCAGATTACCGTATTTACTTTCTGTCCAATATTGTATTCCGGACGGTTGTTGTAGTACGTTATTTCCTAGAAATTGCTTATGCACTTGTGACACCGGATTCTGGGATGATTATGGGATATTCTGTATTTACTTCTAAATATTCTTTATTTATTTTTATAAAGATTATCTTTTATTATTTGGATCGAAGGAAATTTTCAATTTTCAAAATTATTAAAATTAGAATTAAATTAAGCATTTATGGTTGGCCTGCCTGACAGCGGTGTCCGGCGCCAGCACAACTCTTAGTGGATTTTGGGTCGTGACAACAATGTCTTTGTAGTCCAAGAAGTGATCCTTGCAATCATCTTGTCAATAAGAGGTTGCCACTGTAGTATACTAAGTTTCTTTGTTGATAGTGGAACTCCAAGGTACTTGAAGGGTATTTCTCCAGCTGTGAATCCTAATTGATGTAGAATCTGTGCTCCGTAGAAACTCTACCAAAATAGACTTTACTTTTGTTCAAGTTTGCTTGCAGCACAGATGCCTGTGTAAATTGCAGAAATTTCTGTTGTATTGTTGGTATAGAATTGATATCACCTCTAATAAATAGCAGTATATCATCAGCGAAGCTAAGATGAGTTATCCCCAGCTTGGCACATCTAGGGTGATGCTTGAACTCTCTATCTTCCTTTAGACAGTTAAGATTTTTGCTCATGAACACCATTACAATCGCACATAAAAAAGGTGACATTGGACCGACTTGTCTCATTAAAGGGAACTGTTGGCTTCCTATTAACAATGATGGAATATATAGTTGGCCGTTTGAATACACTCCATTATAAAACTTTGAACATTTATAAGTAATAAAGAATCTTTTTTGAACTTTAACAAATGGCAACATAATTTCGATGAGAATAACCTGAATAAACAATCTCTTTTCTCGACATGAATGATCTCTCTTTAATTTAGTCATATAATTTGAAGGTATAAAGGAACCTTATTCAGAACGAAGAATTAGACATGACAATTATCAGAAATTTAAAGCCAGTTCTATTAGTCACTTGAACCAACTAAAACATATCAAGTTATTCTATAAATCTGGTAAAATATTCGAGAGGTATCATATGTCATAATTTAGTCATTACGGATTTATATACGATTTTTTTTATCTTGCACTTGATTCTTTTATGTTACCTCGAGTCGTACTTAAGCAGGAAAATACTTGAATAAAGATGGTTTCTAAGTTCATTTTGTATTCTTTCATTCAACTAATTAATAATTAAATAATAATAAAAATACAATATTTATTCGTCAGATCAACTAAACCTTAAAATTATTGCACTATTTCCAACTTCAAGTTTTTACCTTCAAATTTAAGCTAATGTTTTATTAGAAGAATATATACACATGACTGGACATATAGAACTGACATCTCATTGATCTTATCTTCCATGTGAAAGCGTCATCATGGCTTCAGTAGATTCAGAAATAATGAAGTTTGTCCTAACATAATTTTCGAAAAAAGAGAAGAAAACGAGTGAATACAATGGAAATTGTTTTTTAATTCTATTATCATTTTTAGTCAGAGAATCAGCTGCCAACGTGGAGTCTCCTCTACGATAATGTTTATTTCTTCTTCTATTAGACAAAGATTCTGTCCTTTTATATTGTTTAGACTTTAGAACACAATATCAAATTATTGAAAAAGAAGACAAGATGTGTCTCAATTTTTTTTACAAAGAAACATAATTAGAACTTTTAAGAACTGTTATTAAAAAACAAAACAAAAAAAGGATCTAGAAGAACCGCTAAAAGGTTAAGCATGGACTTAAAGCACGAAACTGCATCTAATTAAAACCAATAAATATTGCGACGACAAATCACTTTTAACTAGAAAATAAATATTTTCAATGAGTTTCTACTCGCAGTTGGAGCATTTCTTGCTTATATCTTCCGATCCATTGACATGGCATGACCAAAAAAGCAATTTTGTTAGTATGGACGTTCATGTTCAGTGAAAATGTTAATTCTATTTTCGTCACTTTTTGTCATATTTATGTAACTAGAATAAATTGAACTTTCCTAATATAAGGAACTTGTTAAGCATTTTAATATTAATCTATTGAATGGAGATCAACTACGGAAAAATAAGAATGTCTATGTTTTTTAGACTAAGCTGGTTTTTGAAATGCACTTGTTAAATTTTGTACAATTAAAACTCCATTTCAAAAGGGAAAAATACAACAACAATAATAAATTAAGGTCAGCTCTATCAATTATGTTTCTCCATTTAAACTCGTCGTATGCCAATGTTATAGAAAATTAAAATAATAAAAATTAAAAGAATTAGACGTCATTTTAAAGAAAAAATCAGAATTTTAAATTCATTTCGCTTGCTTGAATCATCAGATAGACCTGTTTCAATCTTTAGTACGACAACATAAGGATCATATCATTAAAAAAACACTATTCTCACATCTGATTCTCCACCTTCTGTCGCTCACTTTACATCCAAAATGCAATTACACTACTTTTTTAGGATAAAGGTCTTTTTTTATAAAAGAGATATCCTTTCATACCAAACAAACACTAAACCTTTGTGAATTCTTAAAAAGCTATATTTACAGGCAGTGAGAATTATCTTAAATTAATTAATTTTGATTTGTAATATTATACTATTAGTTATCAAGTTACCAAATTATCAATTAATACTTTTTTTTAAACTTAATTGTAATAGATTAGCTAGTAAGTTACCAAATTATCAATTAATTACTTTGTAAATATTTTATTTGTGTAATTCTTTTTTTAGAACTCAACTATTAAAGGACTGTGCTACTGGCAGCACCTAGGAAATGACTATTTTTGCCATTATTACGTTCCAGATTAACGGCGTTAAAGTGGATGCCCCGTCTATTATCCTGTTTGGTTCACAAGGCAGTGCGTGTAGGGCTTACACATGGAGCATCCGTCAGTCAAAGGCCGAGCCCGTGAGCATAACATAGTTAGTCAACAGACCAATTCATTAGCCCGGCCTACACTGATCACAAGAAATCTGCAGACACGGTTGATGGGGTAAGTGGACCCAACCAACACCAACATCTACATAAAGAGAATCCAATGGTAAATACCTGAGTCCGAAACTCAAATGATGGATTTTTGGACATAAAATACGTTTATATAGTTTAAAAAAAAATTATATTTCTATATAAAATACAGTATAATATTACGTTTAACTTTAACAAAAAGTTAGTCATTAAAGTAAAATACAGTATTATATTACGTTTTACTAAAACGCATTATAATATTACGGGTTTACTTCAATTTGGGCCCACCAAATATGTGTTCTGCATGACTGACATAAATAATTTATTTTAGTGAAAACATATTATAATATTACGTTTTAGTGAAACGTAGTATTATACTTCATTTTACACTAATTTTTGGGTCTACCAATAAGTGTTCTGTGGATAACTGACATAACAATAATTCAAATACATAAAATGTGGTATTATACTGCGTTTTACATAAAAAAAAATCTGCACCCCAAGCTAGGACTTGCCTTATTTAAAGACTTTAGAATTTTATGAAAATCCATTCAAAAATTTTCTTCAAACTTCCGTTCATACTTCTCTTCTTCTTATCAAGCATTTTTTATAATGTCTGAAGAGCCAAAAATAAGGGTTTCATTATATTGGGGGGTGGGGGTGGGGTGAGGTTGTACTAGAGAATAATTCTATGAGGTATAGCTCACATCCATAGTGTCATGTTAAATTGCCGCTTAGATTACGATAAATTGGTAATGTCGTTACGTAAAAAAATGAGTGTGAGGAAACATTCAGTGAACCTTAAAGTAACCGGTAGATTTTTGTATTATGTGACTCAACTGCCGGGGATGAAGCATAACTCAACCTGCACCCGCCATCCACGTCTCGGGTCGGCCGATCCTCACCTGCGGTAGATGGGCCTGAAAAGAACTGGTCTACATCTCCGTCGAATGTACCCGTGATCGACAATGGATATGACGGGGTGACCTGCGATGCTGGCAGATCCAGCTGAAGGCTGTACGATCGCATGCTGCTGGAAGGCTCGTCTAGCTGAGGGAAATAACCCGGCTGATCATCTCCAAGATCCATATATACGTATATACGCTACGAGGTGGCTTGAGTGATGTGAGGCCGAGAGCCAATATTTGATACCATAAGTTGGCTTGATATTGTGCTTGGGCGGTAAGGGGTCCCTCCCGGAGTCTGTACACCCCCAATAAGTACGGGTGCCTATTTTGTTATGAGAGTGAGCCGGAGGGGCTAATATTGTTATGAGAGTGAGCCTGAGGGGCTAATAATATTCTGAGAGTGAGCCCGAGGGGCTGGTACTGTTCTGAGTTATGCCCGAGGGGCGGATTTTTTGTGCTTATCGGCACTAACTATTTTGCATTCATTTGTGTAACTATTGAAAAAGTCATTTTCAAAAGAGGTTTAAACTGAGCTAAGATGTTTCCAAAGATTTCACAGCTTCATTGCTTTTTCTCAGAAGGTTTTATACTGCTTCTGTACAACATGTTGATTTGCTTTACGTGATTTCTTGCTGCTCAGTTGTTATTTACCTTTATTACTTACTGGGTTGTAGTACTCACTTTACTCCCTACACCTTATGTGCAAATACAGGTATTTATACACTCGGTAGCAGGTTTTTTAGCTGATTAGTGCTAGGGTTATCGGAGATTATCGAGGTGGTTGTCAGTGTTTGCAGCACCATTTTTCTCCCTTTTTGTTCATCAGTCCTGTTTTGTATATTTCAGACCTTGTAGTTGTATTTATACTCTTAATAGATGCTCATGACTAGTGACACCCCCGGTTTGGGCTGTGTTTGGGTTGTACTTCTGCATTGTTATGGTGTTATCTGCTATTTAGAAATTATTAAATCATATTTTAGCCTGCTTTATTGTTGTTTAGATATTTGACTTTGAATTGGAGATTTTTCTGCTGGCTTTGTCTTCATGAGAGGCACTGTCACGATCGGGTATGGGTTTAGGGTCGTGACAAGTTGGTATCAGAGCCTAGGTTACATACGTCTCACGATTCATGAGCAGGTTTAGTAGAGTCTCGTGGATCGGTACGGAGATGTCTGTATTTATCCTCGGGGGGCTTCAGAACCTTTAGGAAAACATCACATTCTTGAATTCTTATCGTGCGTCCTTGGATTCAGCTTGAAATGTAACTTTTTGAATTCCTTCCATTCATTCATGTGCACGAATGAGCGCTCAGTATCAGATGTGCCTTGATGGCTTGTGATTCCCTGATCGAGGGGCGAGATGTGATCTCCGTGAGTTTGATGTTGGGCTTGTCTGGAGGACTTGAGGCTGGATCTGTTCCTATGGCTTGAGAACTGAGGTGTTGATTGTGTGAACAAGTGTTTTTGAACTTATATGCTTGGTAGTGTCCTTATTAGTGAAAGTGACGGCTGTGGCTATGTGATGAGTATGTTAGTACTGCGAGGTGTATCCATATGATTTGGAAGCGATGAGAAGGGTCTGCTAAATTATGAAAGAAATATTAGATGCTTGAAGTCCGTCTTGATTCGAGGTATATCCCGAGTTATTAGCGTGTGAAGGATCTTTCCATGTTCCTAGTTGGGAGTGAAGTAAAATTCATGTTGCGGTATGAGTCCAAACTCAGGAAGACCTAGTGACTGCATAATGCTTGTGACGGTGGAAGGTATATAGAAATGTTAGTTGGAGGCAAAGCAGGTGGGTTATCTCCTGTGGAGTGTTCTAAGGTTGTGTGATCCTTATGTAGTCTATTAGAAGATCTCATTTACAAGTGAAGAATATGTGTTGAAATCTAAATTGGGTCGCCTAGAGAGTGGGCTTAATTGTTGTGTGAGTGAATGCGAGATTTGCAGAAGAGTTAAAATTCTAGATGATTTATGTTTTCACAAGCTTATGAAGGATTGAGTTTAATCTCACTATGGTATTATGGCAGCAATAGAGTATATGCGTTATGAGTTATTGGGTGTGTTTTGATCTATGGCTTAGAGCCAAGTGGGGGAGTTTGCAATTGGCTAAGTTGATTGCACGGTTAGGTGCTATGTTGGTTCCAGTTTGAGGCGTGTTGGTGAGTCAGTTATGGCTTACAGAGATTAAGGTCGAGGATGGCTTGAGTGAAGAAAAATTTTGACAAAGATTATGTGGTGCTTCGTAGGTGTGTGAGAATCATAGGATGTCTTAAGTTGTTATTGGTAAAGAATGCTCAGTGCATAGAGCAGGAAGATGCTTGTTTGTATTGGGATGAGGTCACATCATGTGGTGTCAGAGTGCTAATGAGGCACGGGTCATTCTATTCGTTTGATCAGGTTAATTGCAGTTTAAATAGAGTAAATGACTCTCGAGAATGGTTCTAATGTGTTCGAGATGCTACATTTAACAATTGGGTATCTTGAAGTTGTATATGCTATTAGAAACTGTGTCTCTATTGGAAGAGGTCAAGACTTGTGGTATTCCTATGTTAATTATGGGATTCTATGTATCAGTACCAGGAATGAGAAGGTAACGAATTTAGATTTGCAGTAAGTTCTTCAGAGTAAAGTATTTTGGAATGTGGTACTTTTGGGAATGTTTAAGAAAGTATTCAGCGACTTATGAGCCTTAGACGGTGTGGCTTTATCCTTGGTTCCGTGTAGTAAGTCTGAGTTGAGGAATTGTGGTGCTACAAGAAAAAGAAAATATCAAGTTGAAGATGAATCAGAAGGAAATTTAGATAGATGGGGTAGCTTGGTAGTAGACTGGACCGGTATGGTACGGATATGATTTGTTCCTTGTGTGTGTTCGAGGTAATGAGTTCTTACAGGTATTTTGCGGCAATGCTCTTAGGTTTTGACAGCTTGCTTAGCTTGGTCGATTTAGAAGGATTTAGTCCTAGCAGGTCTGATTTGTGAAAGGGGAACTCGGAGAGTTCTTGATGGTTTTTATCACGGTTTATTGTATATGCGATATGATGTGGAGGATTGAGATTTGCGTGTGTAAGGTTACGGTTCAGTTCTGAATGGAAAGTCATAAAATTCTTAGGTATCACGGGCAGTTTTAGGTGATTAGAGAAATGAGCTTCAAATGACTAGGGTGAATGATCTTCAGATGATTAAGGAAATGGTATTGCTAATCATAGTGATTTGACGAGGGTATATGTTCCAGAAAAGGCAATATGATTAAGTTGATAGTACTTTGGTAGTACTGCCGTGCTTTCTTGTTAGATCAACTGCTGATATTCGAGTTTGCTTAATAGCACAGGGGAATTTTAGAATATCTTTCGTGGAATGATTGGGTACTTGAGGTGTGATATGCATTCGGACGGTGGAATTTGGGATCAGGTATGGTGATTTGTGTGCTATATGGAGTTGGAGACTGGGAGTTCTCATGTTCAGGCTATATTGTTATTGTGAGTCACGTGTATTGGTTGTCTAGTGAATATCGAGGTTTGGAGACCCGAGCGGATCTTTTATGCTCGGTATGTTGGATTTGGAAGTGATATTGGGTTCAGACTGGTTGTCTTCGTGTTGTGTCATTCTGGACTATTGCGCCAAGGCCGGCGTTATTGGCCATGCCGGGAATGCCACGAATTGAGTGGCGAGGTACGATAGATTATATCCTAGTAGGATGTTTTTATATTTCCAAGGCCCAGCAGACGGCTGGGCAGGATTGTCCATCTTATTTAGATTTTCGTGATGAATGTCAGTGCAGAGGCTTCTACCATTGATTCAATTTCGGTGGTGAGGGACTTTTCGGATGTGCTTCTAGTGGTCGGGCATGTCGCCGGGCAGGGTTGTTAATTTCGATATCGATTTGATGCCGGGCACCGTATCATATGGCACCGGCAGATCTATAGGGTGGAAGGAGCAGCTTTAGGTGTCCTTGATAAGGATTTCGTTGGCAGGCCAATGTGGATGCGTGTTCTAACTTGAGACGGCCTGGCTCGCTTTGAATTGTATTGTTGAGGGATGTGTTGATTCGACTGTTATTGAGCTTATTAGTAATCTGGTGAGATCAATGTGTTACCTTTCTATGTTGGGAGGTGTTGTGATTTGTTGGTTATGGGCACATATGGTGCGGTCCATTTGGGGTCTCATAGTGGAAGTCGAGCGGGAAAATTAGTTGGGTGTTTCTCGGTGAATAACGTATCAGTCATGTCCTTTTGGGTTTGCGTGGTATATGCTATTTGTTTTCACCATGGGTATAATGACTTGCTTTGGTTCCAGACATCAAATTATGCGTGGCTGTCTATTTTGAGCATAGTGACTTGAGGTATTTCATATGGAGTAGTGTTTGGATAGGATCGCGCATTGTAGCGAAGCTACGTGGAGATATGACCTTTCGGGTTAGATTCATGTGTTCTATTTCTATGATATGAGACGGGTTCTCAGCCTCGTGTTGTGATGGTACCGGTGAGCTTGAGGTACAGCTCTTTCATTTGAGTCATTTTTATGATTTGAGTATGTTCGGACCGTTGCTTATTGGTGCGCGTATTATGCAAGTTGTGTCTTAGACCTATATTGATGTGTCATGTCACCAGAGTGGTGTGTTGGATTAGAGGGGATCGTTGAGATCATTAATGAATACGAATGGATTCGATTTCAGCATGTTGGAAGGATAATATCGAGGTTCGGCTCGGAAAATTGCTATGGTAATTGCCAAGGAGAAGTTGCTTCATGAATGGTTGATGTCATGAATGGTTGACCTGAGAAATGACTATGGCGCACTGCGTGTTTTAGTTATCATTGGCAGTATATGAAAGTGTTGGGATGAGACTTTAGTTGATAAGAGATTTTCTATCGGTATTCGGTTGTTGTGTACAGTTGTTATGAATAGAAGTTATCGTTACGAGTGTTTGAGTTATGTGATATATCACGTAATTGCACCTGAGGTTGCAAGTATGGGTTATTACAGTTTGCTCAGGCTTATTCTGAATATAGATGTGAGGTTTTGATCTTGTGTATGATTTCGAAAATGGAAATGTGGTTCTAAGATTTATGGGCTAGATTGGGTTGTGAAATTTCAGTTACAATGTGTTATCGGACCTATATGAGATAGGGTGACGTGGGATCACCCCCGGGTAAATGCATGGTAAGGTTATTCAGCGATTGGTTGGCTTTTGGAACAACTTTGGGCACGTTCGAGGACGAACGTTTGTTTAAGTTGGAGAGGGTGTGACGACCCGACCAAGATAGCGTATGACATCCAAATCAACCATGTACAGAAGATGCAAATCTACTCGAGTCTCAAGACCCCCAATCACAACTATACAAAAACGATAGACTCGATCTACCACAATACAGTCACCTACCGGTGTAGACACATATACAGGGAACTCAAGGAATCACTAGGCATGACCAGATACAGTGCAAAATAAGATGACACATAGGAGTATGTAGACCTTGGATCAAATAAAACTGAACCATCTCTGCTACAAACTAGAACAGTACCTATGATAACTGCATCGGAAGCCTCAGCCTCAGGCCTAGCTGGTAGAGCATAACACCAGGGCTAGGCCTACCACCTTGAACTACATCTCTAGGAAGGCATGTTGCTGGTTGGCCTCCATCTCTAGCGGCCTGAACTCCACCTCTAATACCTCTACCTCCACCTCTAGCACCTCTATCCCCACCCCTAGCTGGCGGAGCGGGCGGCATAACACCTACTGACTGAACCATAGCACGGGAACCCTGCTGCTATGACTGAGTACCGACCAATCTCGGACAAGCCCTCCGGATATGACCATACTCACCACACTTATAGCATCCACCTGAGTGTTGCGGCTGAGGAAACTGAGACTAACCCTGGCGACCTGAATGACTACCCCAAAAACTTGTGAGCAGTGGTGCACTGATAGAAACTGGTGGTGCACTGTAGGACTGTTGATCAGAATACTGCATATAAGAACCACGGCCACCTGAAGCACCGTGAGAAACCTGAAGTGCTAACTAAAAAGGCCTAGGAGGATGGCCCCTACCACACAAATCCCTGCCTTTAGACGAGGCACCACTAAATCTGCCTGAATGATGAGCCCTCTTGTCTGACCCATGACCACCTCCCTACGACAGAACCATCTCCACTTTCCTGGCCACATTGGCGGCCACCTAAAAAGAAATCTCACTTCCTGTCTCCCTAGCCATCTAAAGTCAAATATGTTGGATAAGTCTCTCAAAGAACCTCCTCACCCTCTCTCTCTCTGCGGGAAGCATGACAAGAGCATGATGAGCCAAGCCGATGAATCGGGTCTCACACTGAGTAACAGTCATATAACCCTGCTGGAGATGCTCAAACTACCTCCGATTGGCCTCTTTTTGAGTGATGGGGAGAAACTTTTCCATAAATAGCTGGGCAAACTGCTCCCAAGTCAAAGCTGGTGATCAGGCTGGTCTAGCCAAACAATAGTCTCTCCACCAAGTCTTGGCGGATCCCAACTAGCGAAAAGTAGCAAAATCGACCCCATTGGTCTCCACTATCCCCATGTCCCTGAGAACCTCATGACAGTTGTCTAGATAATCTTGGGGATCCTCAGAAGATGAACCACTGAAAGTAGTAGTGAAGAGCTTGGTGAACCTGTCTAATATTAAAAAAGCATCGGCAGACATAGCTGCTACATCACTGGTCTGAGCTACCACACCAAGCTGAACTACTCCAATTAGATGAACCACTAGAGTTTGAAACTGAGGAGCCATCTGCTACGGAGTGCGAGTAGCAGGAGTCTGGTCTTCTCCTCCAGCCTGAGAGACAGCTGGTGCTACAGGAAGCAAGCCTTCCTGGGTGACACTCTCCATAAGGCCCACTAGATGGACCAGAGCATCTTGGAGCACTAAAATAGCAATGAACCCTTTTGGGACCTGAGATGGGCCTACCAGAACTGTTCAGGCCAGAACCTCATCATCAAAGTCAACCTGAGGCTCTGCCGCTGGTGTTGCTGCTCTAGGCTGAGCTCTACCCCTACCACAGCCTCTAGCACGACCTCAGTCTTGGCCTCGCCCTCTACCCCTCGTAGGAGCTGCTGCTGGGGGCTCAGGCTGCTGGTCAGCGGATGAGGAAGCGCGCGTTCTTGGAATCTGCAGAAGAATAGAATAGAAATCCAATCAGCGTTGAGAAACCATACCGCACGACAAGAAACAATAGATGTGAAATTTTTCCTAACTCTGTCGCCTCTAGGGATAAACACAAATGTCTTCGTACCGATCCCTCAAACTCTACTAAGCTTTTCTGTGAGTTGTGAGACCCATGTAACCTAGAGCTCTGATACTAACTTGTTACGACCAGGATTTCCCACCCTCGGGAGTCGTGATGGCGCCTACTCGTGAAATCTAGGCAAGTCACATATTATAGAATCACTAATCCTTTTATTAGCCCTTTTTAACAACTTAAATCAACATGCGCGCAACAGTGAAATATTAATACATATGGAAAACATAATCTGATAAATTAGCCAGAAACCAGTACGACAATACCAACATACACCTCTACCCGGAATCCAGTGTCACAATATCCCAGACCAACTACGAATACTACATACAAATGTCTGGAAAGGAAGGTACAATCTGTCTCTAAAGTAATTGGAAATAGAATACATATAAAGATAGAAGATAATGTCGGGCCTGTGGACGCCTGCATGTCTACCTCAGGATCTCTGACTAGATTGAAAGCAGCCACCCAAAACTATGGTCCAAAAGCTGACTCTCCGGGATAGTGTAGTGTCAGCACAACCGACCACATATGTTGGTAAGTGCCTAGCCTAACCCCAGCGAAGTAGTGACGAGGCTAGGACCAGACTCTAAATAAACCTGTGCAATATATAATATGCAACGGAAAATAAAACAGAAATTAACAAGTAAAGATGGAAGGGGGTACATGCTGCTGAGGAATATCAATACCAACAGTAAATTAAGAGAAAGGCAAGAGAATAATTAGAATTTACAGCAAAACAATAATAACACTGTTGCAGCATGCAACACGATCCCTATTATTTATCATTGTTGTGGCGTGCAACCCGATCCAATTATATCATTGTTGCGGCGTGCGACCCGATCCATTTATATCATTGTTGTGACTTGCAACCCGATCCATTTATATCATTGTTGTAGTATGCAACCCGATCCATTTATATCAATATTGCGACGTGAAACCCGATCCATTTATGTCATTGTTGAGGCGTGCAACCCGATCCACATATAAAGTTCAACACCAAACACAACAAGAGTCCCGGCAAAGGATCAATAAAGAAACAACACCATCCCCGCAAGGGAATTGAAAATAAAAGAAAAAAATATCTCGGCAAGGGAAAACCAACTATAACCAAACTTGTTCTAACATCTAACTACCTCAACTAGCACCAATATTCAATCATAAGTAATTTCCACGAGCGTAATCATAATCTTTGCTCAACATAGAGATTCAACAACTTAGGCATTCGTAGTATCCATTAAGAACACAACAATTTTAATTTAAGACTCACGGTCATGCTCGACACTAATGTATAGATACTCGTCACCATGCCTATACGTCGTACTCAACAAATAACATGTAACAAATATGACACAACTCATAATCCCTCAAGCTAAGGTTAGACCAAACACTTACCTCGATGCCACGAACACAATTCACGTCTCAACTATGCTTTACCCCTTGATTCTACCACCAATTTGCTCGTATCTAGTCACAAGTTACTTAATTACATCAATAAACGTTAAATGAATCACTTCCAATGCATGAAAATAAGTTTTCCATAGTTTTATCAAAAAAGTCAAAAATTGCCACTGGCCCACATGGTCAAAACCCAAGGTTCGAACCGAAACCCGATTATCTATTCCCCCACGAACCCAAATATATAATTTATTTTGAAATCGGAGATCAAATCGAGGTCCAAATCCCCAATTTTTGAAAAACCCAGGTTCTACCCTGAACACCCGATTTTCCCCATGAAAATCATTGATTTTGAGTTGAAATCATGTGAAAAGATGTTAATGATTAAAGAAAACGAGTTAAAACTTACTTACAATCGATTTGGAAGAAGAGTTGTCCTTCAAAAATCGCTCAAGAGTATTTTGGTTTTGAAAGAATGTGAAAAATGAAAGATTTTCGGCTAAGTTATAAAATTGCAGGTCGTTGATGTTGCAATTGCGACCTGGGTTTGCAATTGCGAACCCAGACTTCTGCTAAGCTCACGTTTGCGAAGCATCTCTCGCATTTGCGGGTTGGGAATTGCGAACAACATGTCACATTTGACAACTAGCAACAAACTGGGGGATCGTATTTGCGATAAATCCCTCGTATTTGCGAGGTAGGCTTATTTGTGCTAGTTTTGCATTTGTGATAAAGCCTTCGCATTTACGAGCTAGGCTTCGCATTCGCGAAGCCTGTAGGCCTGCAATGCAACAGCTGAAGTCTGCAATTTTCCAAGTTCGAAATCCACCACGTGGCCTATCCAAAACTCACCCGAGACCTCGGGGCTCCAAAACAAACATGCACACCAACCCAAAACATCATACGGACTCGCTCATGCATTCAAATCACTAAAATAACATCAAAAACTATGAATTTAGCGTCAATATCATGAAATTTCTTAAGAACTTCAAATTTTCCAATTTTCTCGAATATGATCTGGTTCACGTCATTTCAAGTTTATTTTCACATACTCGACTTAAATCATATATAAGACCTGTACTGGGCTCCAGAATTAAAATACGGGCCTGATACCATTAGTTTTAAACACATTTCATTTTATACGTGTCTGAACCATAGGAGCCTCGTTTCCCGCATCTTATCATCAATGGGAGCCACACCCACCTTATCCTGAATATCTTCATTCCTAATCTTATCCATCCTAGTGTGACCACACATCCACCTCGACATCCTCATTTCAGTTACTTTCATCTTATGGATATGTGAGTACTCAACGGGCCAACACTCAGCCCTATACATCATGGCCGATCTAACCACCACTTTGTAAAACTTACCTTTGAATATCGGTGGCATTATCTAAAAGAGACTTGCTAGCTGCGGGTCGTCTCGGGAAATGCAGCTCACCTAAGTCTCTGTATCCACCATGTTGCTACACCCACTAGGCCACTAGAGATGCATGTTCATGTGCAACAAAAATACATAAAAGTGTAGTATGAGTATGAAAACAACGTGTACCCAATGAGTATCCCGTCTAATCTCGAAGAAGTAGAGACGAGAGGTCGACTTCAACACTTACTAGTGGTCCAATAATATTATATCAATAATATATTAAATTATGGATTTTTATAAACATGATTGTAATTCAATAGGTTGAAGAAAGTAAACAATTATTTCTTTTATAGGAAATTTCCAAATTCCTTTTCATCATTTATACCTATATTATTAAGTCGGGAAGAGGCAATAATAACTTCAATAAGTTCCAAGGCAAGCAATACAAGCATGCGCAAATCATGCCGAGGACGTACGACCCGATCTAATAATATTTAAACTGTGCACTGCCAGAGGGTCGAATGGCGCGAACCATAGATACATCTATTTAATCTACTGAGGCGTTCAACCCGTTCCAAAATTTAAAAACACACAGACAGTTAATCAAGAAATCATCGGGAAACAATTATCCAAAGAAAACCAATTCTCTTTTAACAATTTAAGAAAATAAAGTTTAAATCTTTTTAGAAATTTATTTACTAATTAGTGTGATTTAAGATATTCAAACTGTCAATAAGATTACAAATAATTCAATCATAGTATGCTTTTAGGTCCTAGACTATCCGTACTTAAACATAATAGTAGCTACGCACGGTCTCGTCACCTAGTGCATACGTAGCCCCCACAATTAGAAGCACATATTTAATTATTTTACTTGTGAGGACAATTCCCTCTTACAAGGTTAGAAAGGAGACTCACCTCGCTCTGAAGACCATAACCGGCATTCCACGCCATTCCGAAGACTCAAATCGATACTAAATGCTCAAAAGCTAACCAATAATTATGCAAACCATGAATACATGCTCAATAATCCAATTTATAACAATTCCTAACCCTAATCGAAAAGTTGACCAAAATGCCCTCGGGCCCACGTGCCCGAATTCCGAAATTTTTTGAAGATTAAGCTTACCCATAACCCCACAAACTCAAATATATAATAAATTCTCAATTTCATTACCAAAATCGTGGTCAAAATCAAAGAACACTAAATTTCTAGGTTTTCCCTCAAACCCCAAGTTTCTACAAATTTCCATGTTCAAATCCGTATAAAATCATGTATTTAACTCAAAACTAATATAAATTATTTACCTCATGCTTGGTGGTGAAGATGGCACCTCAAAGTTGTTCCAAAAATCGATTACAATGGAAGAAATGGGGTTGGAATGAACCAAACCCCTGATTTAAAAGAACCTCACTGCCTCCAATACTTTCGCACCTGCAGTTCCGCAGGTGCTGCCTTTTTACCGCTCCTGCGGTTTCTCACCAGGCCCCTTTTTCCGCTTCTGCGCCCCGACCACCGCAGGTGCGGTCCTACTTCTGCGATTGCATGACCGCATCTGCGGTCTCTTCACTTCTGCTCCTAAACCACATATGCGGCTCTTATGGCCACTTATGCGGCTCCACACCTGCGGCCCAAGTCTCGTACGTGCGGTTATACCAGCAACTTCAGCCTTTTTATTTTTCCAAAATTCATTTTTGATCCGTTAACCACTCAAAATCCACCCGAGGCCCCCGGGACCCAAACCAATCATACCAACCAGTCCCAAAATACATTACGGACTTGTTCGAGGCCTCAAATCATATCAAACAACGCTAAAATCATGAATCGACCTCCAATCCAAGCTTTATGAACTTTAGAATTTCAAACTTCTACTTTCGATGCTTGAGCCTATCAAATCACGTCTGATAGACTTCAAATTTTGCACACCAGTCATATTCAACATTACCAACCTACTCCAACTTTCGGAATCGGATTCCGACCCTGATACAAAAAGTCTACTTCAGGTCAAACTTCTCAAAAACCTTCAAATTTCCATCTTCAGCCAAATGACTCCAAAATGACCCACGGGCCTCCGAATTCACTTCCAATCGCGCTCCCAGCACCAGAATCACCATACGAAGCTACTCCCAGGCTCGGAATCCCGAACAGACATCGATAACACTGAAATGCATTTCAACCCAAACTTATGAGATTTCTTCCAAAGTGCTAACTTCCACAATAGCCACCAAAACGCTCCTGGATCCTCCAAAACCCGATACGGGCATACGCTCTAGTCCGAAATAATCATACGAACCTGCTAGAACTTTCGAATCCCGATTCCGAGGTCGTTTACTCAAAAATCTAATCCTAGTTAATTTTTTCAACTTAAAGCTTCTAAAATGAGAATTCTCTTTCCAAATCCACTCTGAAATTCAATTCCGACCACGCATACAAGTCATAATACCTGAAATGAAGCTGCTCATGGCCTCAAACTGTTGAACAGCACACTAAAGCTCAAAACGACCGGTCGGGTTATTACAATAGCTTCCGTAGTAGAACGACCATACTTAGCATATTTCCTTTTTTATAAATAAATATTCAGCTCTATACTACAATATAGGTAAAAATAAATTTTTTTGAAACTTTTTTCATATAAAAACATTCCTCAAAATATGTTTCTTTTAAAAAAATAGAGTGATGTACTGGTATTGGGGGCATTTTTATAAACAGATAATTCATTTAGAAATAGGGCAATGCTTTAATACATCAAATGTTAAAGAAATAACAGAATATGGGACGAAATAATTAGGCCTTGATAGTGTAGTCATTGTCCTTAAGGAATTTAAGCCTCCCAATTTCGTTGCTGCAGGGATTATGGCAGAATTCCTCCAGGATTCTACAAAGCCTCTGAAATCCGAGTTTCATCAATTAACTCGAATCTCCCATAAGAACGGAATAGTTATGAGTTGTAGAAAATAAGTAGAAGAGAAAGAGATGAAAGTTTCAGATTATTTTATTTTGGAGATGATATAGGTATTTATAATACCTCTGGGAGTCTATTGGAATTAACAGACTCATCTCTTCATAACAGGCACCTTTTAAAACCAATAGTCACCTTCTTTTGAATTTAAATTTAAAAAATATTAAAACATTTTTCTGAAATTAAAAGGCTAAAAATGTTTTAATTAATCAAATAATGGGTGACTAAAATATTAATTCGAGCTGCTTAATTGGCCCAAAGCCCAAGTGCCCAATCTTGACTATTAATAATATAGTCAAATTCCAATTTTTCTCTAAAACACCCTCAAAATATTTAAAAGTGCTTTTAAACACATCTTCCTTTCTTTCTTTTTCCAATGAGGGATAAAATAACCTCTTCTCAAATACTCCCATCAAACACTAACTAATCTTACATCAAATCAAATAATGGATAAGAAATATGTCAACATACTAATGATCGCATAACTAATGCAAGGTATCTAATACCAGTATTACTAATACACCATATTCATCATTATTCTTATGCACCCTGCCAAACGCCCCTAAACATTTTATCCACATAGCCAAAGGAACTTAACCAATCCATGCTGCTCTTTGACCCCACCTTGAGCAGTAAAAGCTTATTTGTATTAGATATTTATATTAAATTATATTAATATATTACTATAATAAAATGATAATATTGAGGTAAGTGTTAATTAATATATTATTCAGCGATAATAATATTTATGAAGACGTGTTTCATATATCGTTGAAATGATGTAAATACCAGTCCCATTGAATTAATGTAAACGGTTGGTACGAAAAGTATATTCACTTCCTAAACCTCCAATTCCTTAGGTATTTACGAGTACGAAACTGAAATAATGAGTTTTTGGACATAAAATACATTTATACAGTTAAAAAAAAGTTATATTTTTACATAAAACGCAAAATAATACTGCATATTACTTTAACAAAAAGTTAGTCATTAAAGTAAAACGCAGTATTATATTACGTTTTATTTATTTTTATTTTTTTATAGGAAAACACAGTATAGTACTATGTTTAAGGAAAATATAGTATTATACTAAAAAAATATAACTCCTCCTTCTTCCCCACGACAGATCCGGTGGTAATTTTTAACCCCCTCCCCCCACACACATACACACACCATTTCTGCTGGTGCCCCCCTCGATTAAAAAAAAATTCGTGGGCCCCACCCGTCACATAAAAAGTGAAAAGCGTAGGTCTCGCATACAACTCAAGCCTTCAATTGTTGGGGATTCCTTCTTTCGGGGTCAAATTTTCAAATTTTTGATATTTCAAAAAATATAAATCGAGGTATTCCGATTTAGTTTATGTCGAAACTCGTAGAGCATATGCATATTTGTTTTCTTGAATGTGTTTCCACGTTGATTTGTGTTATGTTTGCGACTAAATTTGTATGTTATTTTTACCCGAATTAAATTATTAGTGTTTTAAAAAAATAGTTAAAAGTTGAGAAATAAATTTTATTATTAATGAAATTGTTCACAAATATCTTTTACTGTTTTATATGTAATTTCGTGAATGTTATGTTCATATGTTTGATGTTTTTATTTAGTTTAGATTATTTATTTCTTTAAAGAATAGTGGCATTTTAGTGTAGTATAATATAGAGCTTTTTAGCGTAGTAAAATATAGTGCTTTTTAGCGTAGAGTCTGTGTAGTTTAAGAATGTACAACAACAACAACAATAACAACAACAACCCAGTATATCCCACTTAGTGGGGTCTGGGGATGGTAGTGTGTACGCAGACCTTACCCCTACCATGGGTAGAGAGGCTGTTTCCAAATAGACCCTCGGCATCCTTCCCTCCAAGAACTTCCCACCTTACTCTTGGGGAGACTCGAACTCACAACTTTTTGATTGGAAGTAAAGGTTGCTTACCATCAGAGCAACTCATCTTATAGTTTAATTATGTACTAACTACAAACTCTATCCAATTGCACTTTACAAAATTAATTATTTAATTTATAAAATAAACTTACAGAACTAACAAATTAATATATGTTGTCAAATTAAATATCGAGCGTGGAACTCATAGTTGTATACCCTGTCCAATTAAAAATTGATTATTTAATTTATAAAACTAACAAAATTCTAAAAATATTAAAATTGACACACAAAACAATTCAGGATAGCTTTGTGCTATTGGGCCTCAAATATCGAGCCCGGAACCCATAGATAATTGCTCTATCCAATTAAAAATTAATTATTTAATTTATTAAACTAACAAAATTCTAAAAATTTTGAAATTGACACACATAATAATTAAGAATAGTTTGGTGCTACTGGGCCTCAAATATCGAGCCTGGAACTCATAGATAATTCCAATTAAAAATTAATTATTTAATTTATTAAACTAAAAAAATTTAAAAATATTAAAATTGACACACATAAGAATTAAGGATAGCTTCGTGCTACTGAGCCTTAAAAATTGAGCCTGGAACCCATAGATAATTACTCTATCCAATTAAATAATTAATTATTAATTATTATAACATACACACACAATTAATATTATTTAAATTACAGTAGACGACATGGACTTGCCGCATGTGCATCCTGGACCAGCCACGGATCAGATATTAGTGTTACAGGGAGACCATAGGTCCGCCTACGTATGGGACGGATATCTATTGGATCAGACTCTCCGCGCCAGGAGACCAGACGGCTTGTGGGACTTTTTGAGGCATAGATATTTCCATCCCCACGTAGTCCATCGCCTATGTGCTACGGGCTTCCTCAGGATTTTTGAGATTAGGAGGTTGCAACTCGACTGGTCTCTTATCACGACGTTGATAGAGCGGTGGTGACCAGAGACACACACTTTTCACCTGCTCATTGGAGAGGCAACCATCACGCTTCAGGATGTTCAGGTTTTATATGGGCTGCATATTGATGGACTGGCCGTTACACTGCCCAAGTATATGAGAGCTATGACACGTCCCCATTATTTGAATTTGCTGGGGTAGTATACTGGTTTCAGACCACCGGGTGAGTCTGCAGTTAGAGGGGGCAGTCGCATTTCTGTGACAGCTATCAAATAGAATATGGAGGTATTACACCCCGATATTACCGGCAAGATAGAGGATCTCCATATTCACCGGTAAACGAAGTTGGAGTTGTTCCTTCTTTTTGGGGGTGTCTTGTTCCCGAACACTTCGAAAAATCTAATGAGTCTGCGCTTTCTGCATCATCTGCAGCAGTTAGATGAGTTACCCTAGTACAATTAGGGTGTTGCTGTTCTCGCATACCTGTACAGGAGTATGTGTTGGGCTAGCAAGGGCACCCAGGTGGACATATGTAATTTTCTGTCGCTTCTACAGGTGACAACATATTCGAATACTCTGTTCGTTACTTCGAATTCTATATAGTCAAAATGACTATTAAATTTTATGTCTAACCTTTTATATTAGGTTTGGGCCTGGGAGCGGATCCTGCCGTTGCAGCCACCTCTACCACCATTAGAGCCTCGTGTAGCACCTCCGTTTCTCCTTCAAGCTAGGAGATGGGTTCTCCGACGTGGGAACTACTGAGGCAGTGATGCTCATCGTAATTTCCCCCTTGTTAGGGATGTGTTGGATATGCAGGAGGCCGGACAGGTAAATATGTACCTAAACTTACTTGTTATAAATTCACTTGTGTTGCGCATACTCACTTTTATGTTATTATTTGATAGTTCATCTGGATGCCATACATCGACGAGTTGCTAGATGATCTGCCCGATTATTGCTTGGTCGACCGACTGCTTTCGACCACTTCCGTCACGATGATATACCTCGATATTGTGGAGCATCATACCACAGAGCATGTACTTCACCAATTTAACCGTCCCCAGACTATATCGAGGGAGCCTGCATGGGTGGCTACACATTATCAGTGGGATGATCGTTCGAGGTGGATGACGAATTTGTAGGATGGCTAGAGGCGCAAGTCTATATTTGGGACCAACGAGAGGACTTGATTCCGCCACCACCTTCACAGATCCAGGAGGCAACTATTAAGCTCTATACATCATGGTACCACCGTCACACCCGACCGATGATCGGGGAATCCCGTTCATATACCTGGCGGTCGGTTCAGATTATACGCCGGGAGGCACGAGACACTGGTATGTTTTTGTGGGATAAGTCTTATAATTGTGATATAGTATTATTTAATTAATATTTTAAATATTATGCAGGCTATTGGGCATCACATGTTCTACCAGTTGGGACAGGAGATGCAACAGCATGCCGACAATGCTGCTATTTTTGAGTTTGGTCGAGAGGTGGAAGAGCTAGCTCTCCGGAGCTCTTCGGACCCTGCAGCGAACCAAAGAGGGCGCAAGGTTGGATCACGAGGCTGGGTATGCGGCGCATAGAATCACCATCGAGGTAGGCCTATCCCACGAGGCAGGTATCGGGCACGAGGCAGGGGTGCCCCACGGGGTCGCGAGGGATGGAGAGGAAGTGGTCCCCAGCAAAGGGGCGTTGAGGCATCTGTCGACCCACCTGTTGAGGCACCTGATGATATCACAAGCCCCTCGGGCATTAGTAAAACAGCAGTGCTCAGCCCAAAACATCATTTTAAAATATCATTTAAGTCTCAAAACTGAGTAAAAGTGGCTGAGTTATAAAATAGTGGAAAACAGCGTGACTGAGTTCAAGTATAAGTCAATACATTGAGGAAATAGTGATAAAAATCCCCGAAGGGTTCTAATAGTTGGCAAAAGGCCCAAATATGGCAATCAGCCCAAGTCATGATGTTAACAAATAAGTTCAGTCAAATACATGGTAAAATCATCAATCGGGACGAACCAAGTCACAATCCCCAATAGTAAATGACCCCACGCTCATCATCGAGTGCGTGTCTCACCTCAATATAGCACTAAGATGTGCAATTCGAGGTTTCAATCCCTCAGAGTATCATTTACAATCATTACTCACCTCGAACCGGCTAAATCTATAGCTCGCGACGGCCTTTGCCCCTCGAATCAGCCTCACGTGCGTCGAATGTATCCAAAATCAAAACGAATACGTCACAATATGCTAAGGGAACAAAGCCCAAGCAAAAACAATCGAAAAATACCAAAAAACACAAAATTAGCAAAACCCGAGCCCCTGGCGCACTTCTTGAAACTCAATTTATTTTTACATCAACGGGTTCCTTATCTCCCCACGAGTTCATACATACTAGGAACACCAAAATCCATCCACAATTAACCCTTCAAATCCCAATTGTTTGTTTTCAATATTCAAGCCCTAGTTCTTGATTTCTAGGCTTGTATTTCATGAATTTCTAGGTGGAATTCACATGATAATCGAGTTTTAAGTCCAAGAAACTTACCTCAAGTCGTTCCCCCTTGAATCCCTCGTTAGTCTCCTTCAAAATCCTTCAAAAACGAGCAGCTATGGGTGAAAATAGACCCAAAATCGCGGACAAGACGATTTAAAAACATTCTGCCTAGGCCTGACTTTCCTTCTTCGCGAACGCGGTCAAACCCTAGCATTCTGTAGCACAAAAATTACGTTGACCAAAAATTCTCCTTCACGAACGCGGTGCCTCACTTGCCAAACCTCAGCGAGCGCGAAGCGCTTCTCGTGAATGCGAAGGCAAAAACTGCATCAACCTCTTTTGACTCTTTGCGAACACGAGAGACCACTCGCGAACGCGAAGAGTAAAATTCTGCAACTGCTGAACCTGCATTTTCTGCAATTTTCCAGACTCCAAAATGGTCCGAATGACCACCCGAAACTCACCCGAGGCCCCCGGGACCTTAACCAAAAGCACCAACAAATCCTAACACCTCATTCAAACTTGTTCCGATCATCAAAACACCTCCAACAATATCAAATCACTCAAAACACATCGGATTCAAGCCTAAGTTTCTAAAATCTTCTGAAACATGCTTTTGATAAAAAACTCAACCAAAACACGTCCGAATGCCTGAAATTTTGCACACACATTCCAAATGACATAATGAAGCTACTGCAACTCTCAGAATTCCATTCCGACCCTCGGATCAAAATCTCACGTACCAACCGGAAATCGCCAAAATATCTACTTCGCCAATTCAAGCCTAATTCTACTCCGAACCTCCAAAAGCCATTCTGATCACATTGCTAAGTCAAAAATCACCTCCCAAAGCTAATAGAACCATCAGAACTCACATCCGAGTCCTCTAACATATAAGTCAACATCGGGTTGACTTTTCCAACTTAAGCTTCCTTAAAAGAGACTAAGTGTCACAAACCTTATCAAAAATCATTATGGACTCGATCAGACAAACCCGATACCATAAAACACAAATAATGAAGCATAAAGAAGTAGAAATAGGGAAAACAGAGCGGTAACTCATGAGACGATTGGCCGGTCGTCACAGTTATCCCTATCTTTTCCCCGACTCAGGTACTTCCTTTTTCTGTTCGTTCGATGACGAACGGTTATTTTAGAGGTGGAGAATGTGACTTTGTTTTAAAAGTAAATTCTGTGTTTTGAGGCCTTAAAAACCTCTTTCTATATTACATCGATTTGCGTGCGCAATCTGGGCACGTAGCAGGAAAGCCAATATATGAAAATCTGTGAAAAATTGTGAATTGTGATTGTTAAAATGAATTAGGTTGACTTTGGTCAATATTTTAGGTAAGCAGATCCAGAACTGTGATTTGACGGTTCCGGAGGGTCCGTAGGAAAATATGGGACTTAGGCATATGCCCGGAATCAAATTTCAAGGTCTCAAGCCCGAGAAATGAATTTTTAAAGAAAATTATCTTTTGGAATATTTATGAGTTTTTGAATATGAAATGTGTTTAAAACTAATGGTATCAGGACCGTATTTTGGTTTCGGAGCCTGGTACAGGTCTTATATATAATTTAAGTTGATTCTGTGAAATTTGGTAAGAAACGGACTTGAAATAACATGAATCGGATCGTATTTGAGAAAACTGGAAAATTTGAAGTTCTTAAGAAATTTCATGATTTTGATGCTAAATTCATAGTTGTTGATGTTATTTTTGTGATTTGAATATACGAGCAAGTCTATATGATGTTTTAGGTTGGTGTGCATGTTTGGTTTGGAGCCCCGAGGGCTCGGGTGAGTTTTGGGTAGGCCACGAGGTGGATTTTGAAACTTGGAAAATTGCAGACTTCAATTGTTGCATTGCAGGACTGTAGGCTTCGAAAATGCGAAGCCTAGCTCACAAATGCAAAGCCTTTGTCGCAAATGCGAAACTAGCCAAGGCTAGCCTACTTCGCAAATGCGAGACCGCAGTTTGTAGCCAGTCATCACAAATACGACATGTTGTTCGCAATTCCCAACTCGCAAATGTGAGAGCTGCTTCGCAAATGCGAGCTTAGAAGAAGTCTATGTTCGCAATTGCGAACCCAAGTCTCAATTGCGACATCTACGAACTGCAATTTTATAACTTAGCCAAAATTTTTTCATTTTTCACACTCTTTCAAAACCAAAGCACTCTTGGGCGATTTTTCAAGGACAACTCTTCTTCCCAATCGATTGTAAGTCAATTTTAACTCGTTTTCTTCAATCATTAATATCTTTTCACATGATTTCAACTAAAAATCAATGGTTTTCATAGGAAAAATTGGGTGTTCAGGGTAGATCCTAGGTTTTTTAAAAATTAGGGATTTGGACCTCGATTTGATGTCCGATTTCAAAACAAATTATATATTTGGGTTCGTGGGGGAATGGGTAATCGGGTTTTCGGTTCGAACCTCGAGTTTTGACCATGTGGGCCCAGGCGTAATTTTTGACTTTTTAGGTAAAACTTTGAAAAACTTATTTTCATGCATTGGAATGTATTCATTTAACGTTTATTGATGTAATTAAGTAACTTGTGACTACATACGAGCGAATTGGTGGTGGAATCAAGGGGTAAAGTGATAGTTGGGATGTGAATTATGTTTGTGGAATCGAGGTAAGTGCTTGGTTTAACCTTAGATTGAGGGATTCGGAGTTGTGTCATATTTTCTACATGTTATTTGTTGAGTACGACGTATAGGCATGGTAACGAGTATCTATACGTTGGTGTCGAGTATGCCCGTGAGTCTTAAATTGAAATTGTTGTGTTCTTAATGGATACTACAAATGCCTAAATTGAATCTCTATGTTGAGCAAGGATTATGATTACGCTCGTGAAAATTACTTATGATTAAGTATTGGTTCTAGTTGAGGTAGTTTGATATTAGAATAACTTTGGTTATAGTTGATTTTCCCTTGCGGGGATGTGTTTTATCTTTTATTGTCGATTCCCTTGCCGAAATGGTGTTGTTTCTTTATTGATCCCTTGCCGGGACTCTTGTTATGTTTGGTGTAGAAATGTATATGAGGATCGGATTGCACGTCCCAACAATGATATAAATGGATCGGGTTGCACGCTGCAACAATAATATAAATGGATCGGGTTGCACATCGCAACAATGATATAATGGATTGCACGCCACAACAATGATATAAATGGATCGGGTTGCACGCCGAAATAATGATATAATTGGATCGGATTGTACACCGCAACAATGATAAATGATAGGGATCGGGTTGCACGCTGTAACAGTGTTATTATTGTTTTGCTGTAAATTCTAAATTGTTCTCATGCCTTTCTCTTAATTTACTGTTGGTATTGACATTCCCCAGCAGCATGTACCCCTTCCCATCTTTACATGTTAATTTTTGTTTTGTTTTTCTCTGTATATTATATACTGTACAGGTTTATTTGGAGTCTGGTCCTAGCCTCGTCATTACTTCGCGGGGGTTAGGCCAGGCACTTACTAGCACATGCGGTCGGTTGTGCTGATACTATACTCTGCACTATGTGCAGATCGCGGAGCGGTAGCTTTTAGACCGTAGTTTTGGGTGGCTGCCTTTAGTCTAGTAAGAGATTCCGAAGTAGTCATGCAGGCGTCCGCAGGCCCGGTATTCTCTTCTATCTTTATATGTATTCTGTTTCCAATTACTTCAGAGACAGATTGTACCTTCCTTTCCAGACATTTGTGTGTAGTATTCGTAGTTGGTCTATGATATTGTGACACCGGATTACGAGTAGAGGTGTATGTTGGTATTGTCGTACTGGTTTCTGGCTAATTTATCAGATTACATCTTTCGCATATATTTATTTATCGTTAATATTTCATTGTTGAGCGCATATTGATTTAAATTGTTAAAAAGGGCTAATAAAAGGGTTAGTGATTCTATAATACACGGCTTGCCTAACTTTCATGAATAGGCGCCATCACGACTCCCAATGATGAAAAATTCGGGTCATGACAGTTGGCCAGATTTAAGGGAATGGGGCGATCATTCTGGGGCAAGTTCGGTGGGCCAGGTAGACGGGACAATTTTTTTAGGAAAAAAGGGCAAATATATCCCTCTACTTTCGGATATTGTCAATATTTAACCTCCGTTATACTATCCGGTCAAATTTACTCATACCATTATACTATCCGGCTAAATTTATATCCATAACCAGTAAACTTTTAAAATTTACCCCTCAGTTCGTCAAGTGATCCAAAATCTCCCAAATCATTTTAGTTAAGTCACTAATTTTCCTTTTTGGTCCACTATTTTCGAAATAATTGGCATTTACATGCTTTCTGAATTGGAAAAAGAACTATTAAATAATACAACTGTTAATAAACAAAGTATAGTAAATTGAAGAATCTAAATTAGGTAGCTTGTCTAAATTCTAATAGTATTTACAACATCCCAATTTTAATATATTCATTGCACCAAATGTATGGAGACTTTGCAAGTATAGTGATTGAAGTTGAAGTTCCTTGGAGACTTTACATTGTCGAATTCAACTTTGGTTTAATCAAATGTTTACACATTGTGTACTCTTAAGTTAGTCAATTGAACTCCATAATAACCATACAATGACAAAATATATTTGAATATACATGTACATACATGATGATCTGCTGCATATAATACATAATAAATAGACTCATTAAATTCTATGATATCTATATGATTGAAAAATAAATTAAATTTCAAACCAATTCCAAACCCATTATTACAAGAAGAGAAAGGGTGCATTGCTAATTAATTAAAAATAATCATGAATAATTTGTATAGTCTAGTAACTTTAGCATTCACATCAATAGTAATTTCTGAAAATAGTGGAACAAGAAGAACAACAAGTAATTTAAATAAAAAAGAATTTGGGAGATTTTCGATTACTTAATAGATCAAGGGGTAATTTTAAAATGTTTGTTGATGATAGGGAATGTAAGGATAAATTTGACCGGATAGTATAACAGAGATTAAATGTAAACAATATTCGAAGGTAGAGGGATATATTTGGCCATTTTTCTAAATTTTTATCGGGTTATTACACAAATAACTAGTCAAATTTAATATTTATTTTTATAGCCGATATACATAGATTATATATATTAGTTTGTATAAGCGTGCGTTACACGTCAATACCATATAAATTATTGATAATTGCATGAACGAAGATGGACTTGTTCTGAAAAAACCAATTGATATTATTACATTAATGATACACAAAGAATTAACATGAATAATTAGGTATTAGCCCAAATATAATTGGAACTTTTACATTCCTATACACCGTATGAAACTATATTACCCTCGCCACCCAAGTTTTACTTTTTATGTACCCAATTACCATTTATATACATTTTAAGGGAATTAATGATAATAATTAGTGTCCTAAAATTATTCTAACATATCTTCCACTCCCCCACGTTTCTCTCTCCACATCCCACGCCTTCCCCCACGTACCCACCCACGATGCCACAATTGACAACCATTAAAAAGCTTTAAAGCTTTGAATTCAAATTTGCATTTTCAAAAAACATTAGTTGTTTGAATTGGATGTTGCAAAGAATTGAGAATTCTCTCTACGTATCTCTCTATCTCTCAATCCCTAATTTCAGTAATGTAAAGTAAAGGAAAAAAGAACAACAATTCCACAATTGACAGCCATTAAAAAGCTTTGAAGCTTTGAATTCGAATTTGGGTTTTCAAAAATTATTATTTATTTGAATTTGGTGTTGTTTCGAATAATTGGGAATACGGTTTGGAGTTTATATCTCAATTTTGAGGGGTTTTGTAAAGACTAGACTTATTTTTGGCTGAATTTCAGATTGAAACTCGAAGAAGAATAAGAAGAAGAAGAAGAAGAAGAAGAAGAAGACGACGACATGATATACATTATATTTACGAAATTGTAGTAAAATTGTATTATGTATAAACATATTTTTTATTTATTTATTTAACTATTTTATGAAAGTTGAACAACATTGTATAAAAATTATATTTAAGTTATATGATATTGTAGTTGTATATAACTAAGTAGAAATAATGTATGAAAATTGTAGATAAGTTGTATAATATATAATTTGTTGTATGAAATTTATTTTTACTATGTATAAATCAGATACAAAATATACAAAGACTTATTGTATAAAATTTATATAACAATTGTATTTAAGTTGTATTTAACTATGTAGAAATAATGTATAAAAGTTGTAGATTAGTTCGTTTGAATCCTAAAAATATACTCAGCTTGATATACAAATTTTTCCTCTAATCCCAGATTCAATGTCAATCGTTTTGCTCAAAATTTGTCCCGTGGAGGAAAATCTTTCAAATAATGAACCCATGTCAAAATTTTATTAACAGTGATGGGATTGATTTTTGTTTAAGTTTAGAAAATTCCCAAGTCCTTTGGTATTGTAGTTGTGCTGTAAAAAGATGAAAATAGATGATGTTCTTCCTGTATACATTTCCTCGTGTGATGTAGCTTTAGGATAAAAATTTCAAATTGTTATATGAAATTTTCATCATTGAATATGCATACAATGTGATATCATGAAATCGCAAAATCCACCCATACACTAAATAAATAACCGCACATTTTATTTAGGAACTAATTAATTTTTTTATTATTAACAATAGATAGACCTTAAGTATAACAGACAAAATTGTAATAATAGAAATATTTTTATTGGTATCATATTTTAAGATATATAGAAATTACCTTTCTTAAAATCATGGTTGTTATAGTTATTTTGTGTGCGAAAAATAAATCTACACGTTCCCCCGTAAATAAGAAGGAAAGAAAGTAAAAAAGAAGAAGTAAAACTAAGGAATAATTTTGGTGTAAACTATAAGAAGAAAAAACGTTAAAAATAAAACTAAGAAATAAGAATAATATCGGTCTAAAATAGTCCAGAGATTTCAACTAAAACTAACATTGGCTATATCAAATTGTATGAGTTAGTGTAAAATCACAGCTAGTGTGAATAGCTAGTTATAAGATGAACGAGTGACAATATAATTTCTATTACTAATGAAGATATTAAAAGAGAAGAAGAGAAAAAAAAAAGGTAAAGAGTGTAACTAAATCCCTTAATTGAAGGCATTAATAATGGATTGAGAGTCTTTTAAGGTGGAATGTATATATTTTGTAAACAAAACTTGTATAGGTAGGGTAATTTAGTAAACAAGAACATTTAAGGTAATAAAGTTTTCAATAATATATAGGAATGAAAAAATCCCAATAATAAATACATAAAGTTAGACTTGCGAGCATAAAATTAAGTACGTTGATTTTCATAAAAGAATAAGAAAAAAAATATCTATATTGACTACCAAACAATATTGACTACCAAACAATATATCCATTTTTCCTTTAAGCTTAAAACTAATTTCAACAAACATCTTAACTACTACTTTTCATCACCCAAATAAACCATCGAAATTTTTGCAGAATCATCGACTTAGTTCATTAAAAAAAACATGCAGGATCCATTGTAAGGCATAAAGAAAAAAAAAAAAACTGTGTACATATGAATCGGCAAAGTGTGAAGGTTGAAAAAATTAATAACTCCCTTGTGCTATACAATGTTCTGGATACAAAAATATTAATTTCTTCACTGCCTTCTTACGTGTACTATGATTGTATTAATACACCTTATTCTCTTTAATCGGAAGTTACATAGATTTAGAACTACTATCCTTGTTTAACTTCTATTTCATAGTATTTATTTTCTAAACATTCTCAAACTCGGCAACTGTACAATCTCATATTGACAACTTTGGAGGATATATGGCGTAGTTTAAATCGAAAAAGAATTCTATTATTAGGTACGTTACAATTTGATCCTTAAATTATATAAATATTTAAGGTACGCAAGATCTCATACAAGCTTGACATGCCTCGTATCTTAAGATCTACCTTGTCTTCCATGCCAGCATGCATAAGCCATATCATGAAAATAAGGATGATCCGAGTAGGGGCCAATCAATTCGAGCGCCAATGACTATCACCGCCTCGCATGATCGAGAGATTGGGGATATTATGGATTACCGGGCCAAGCGAAAACAAGGGCAAAAGGCCACCGCAATATTCCTCGTCCATTGGAAAGGGGAATCACCGGAAGAGGCATGCGAACGATATGAAGACTTGTGGCAATTCAAAGATAGGATCCGAGAGTTATGCAACATCATTGCGCCGCGGTCGTTGCAATATTAGGTGGGGGAGAGTGTGATGACACGCCACGTCATCATGCCACATAGACGCCATATGGTATATATTAATGCCATGTGGAAGCTTACATAAGGGGAATGCTAGCATTTGTGAGAAGATTCTAGAGAAGTATGGACATTTCCTTAGAAAAACTCTAGATCCTTATGGATTTGCTAGGAAAGTCCTTGCAATTTTAGGCTTCTAGAGTGTTCTAGACAAAGCCCTTATCTTGTAAATATTAAGGACTTGTGTAACAATTAATATTTACGCACTAGACCCTAGGAGACTAGTTGTCACGACCCGTAATTCCCACCCTCGGAAATCATGATGGCGCCTACTAATAGGAGCTAGGCAAACCAATTGTCAATTACCTCTTTTAACGAGCTACGACAATATTAGAAATAATAAAATATTTAATAATAAAGCGAAAGTCTCAAACATAGTTAACTGAAAGAAATGCGGAAGTTTAACAAATCCTCTACCCAAGACTGGTGTCATAATACTCACGAACGTCTAGAAAATACTAAATACAAGGTTTGAATGAAATATAAACTGTCTGCTTCGGTACAAATGATAACAAATTGAATGAAATAGAAAGGACTCCGGGCCTGCGGACGTCAGCAAGGCTACCTCAGATGTCCCTGGACTGGAAGCTCGCTCCCAGAATGCTACTGCTACTCAAATACTGCTCCAACACCTGGATCTGTGCAAAAAGATGCATAGAGTGTAGCATCAGCACAACCGACCCCATGTGCTGGTAAGTGCCTGGCCTAACCCCGGAGAAGTAGTGATGAGGCTAGACAGGACTACCAAATCAACCTGTGCAGTTCACTCTCTATATATATATGCAACAAAGGAAAGAATACAGAAATTAAACAGTTAAGAGGGAGGAAAACAGACTATGGGGGAGTACAGTCCGGATATAAAGCCAACAATTTAAGTAAGAAACAGGGAAATAACAATAATTAATGAGAGCAGGAAAATCAACAGTTGCACGACATCAACCTTCGTGCTTTTACTCTCATTCTCAACATAAGCAATCAAATAAAGTGCACAACATCAACCTTCGTGCTTTTCCTCACATAACTCTCATATCATGGCACGGAATGACTCTTCGTGCTAATATAATCAAGACATGGCACGGAATGTTCCTTCGTGCATAAATAATCAAAACATGGCATGGAATGTTCCTACGTGCATAAATAATAAAACGTCACACGGAATGTTCCTTCGTGCATAAATAATCAAACATGGCACATAATATTCCTTCGTGCATAAATAATCAAACTTGGCACGGAATGTTCCTTCGTGCATAAATAATCAAACATGGTATGGAATGTTCCTTCGTGCATAAATAATCAAAACATGGCACGGAATGTTCCTTCGTGCATAAATAATCAAAACATGGCACAGAATGTTCCTTCGTGTATAAATAATCAAACATGGCACGGAATGTTCCTTCGTGCATAAATAATCAAACATGGCACGGAATGACCATTCGTGCAAAATCACTCGTCCTAACCCAAATAACAATTACAACCAAGCAGGGCGGGGGAATAGACAGACAACATTAAATATCTCGGCAAGGCAGAACAAAAAAAAATAACTAAATCCCGACAAGGGAGCAAAAACAATACGTTCAAACAATCCCGGCAAGGAAGATAATCAAGATACTTAAAACATCCCGACAAGGGAATAATCACATCTCTTTTTATTATGTTCATTTCTTACTTTATAATCAAGTCAAAAATCGAGCCAACGCTCCAAGGAGTTTACAAATCACATTTCCTTCTCATTCTTCTCATATCATATAGAAACCATCAATTTACAAGGAAGAGTCACTATCGAATCCCAAATAAGCACAAATAAGGACTCACGGTCATGCTAGACACTGGTGTATAGATACTCGTCACCATGCCTGTACACCGTACTCAACATTTAGCAAGTAGCAAATAATACTCTAATCCTATTCCCTCAAGCCAAAGTTAGATCAAACACTTACGTCGGTCCAAAGAATAGCAATCAACTCTCCAATACTGCCTTTCCTCTACAATCCGACTCCGAAACAACGATATCTAGGCATAATCAATTCAATAATATCAATAAAGACTCAAAAACAAAATCCCATAGCCTAGAAATGAGGTCCCTAGCATTCTTCAAAAAATACCAAAATCCGACCCTGGGCCCACATGGTCCAAACTCGAGGGTCGGACCAAAACCCGTTCACCCATAACCCCACGAGTTCAAATATATAATTTGTTTTAAGATTCGACCCCAAATTGAGGTTGAATCACCCAAAGTTCTCAAAAACCTAACTCTACCCAAAAGCCCTAATTTATACTTTGATTTCATGGTTTTAAGATTAGGAATTTGCTAATTAATGAAGAAAAAGTGAAGGAAATGAGTGGGGAATTACTTACCCAAGTGGTCTTGAAAGAGGGTAGCTTCAATGGAGTCCTAAGGCTTGATGGAGAAGGGAGCTCGTGAGAAGAAGTGAAGAAATCCCGTAATGAAATGTTCTGTTTTTTAAAAAAATCACTGGAGCACTTTGCTCTATGCGCTCGCGACACAGTGTCGCGTTCGTGAAGAGGGGGGACAGGTCAAGGCATCGCATTCGTATGGTACTAATCGCGAACGCGTAGAAGAAAGGGCTGGGGGCTGAGACTGGCTTGTATGCGAACGCGAGAGAGGACCCGCGAACGCGTTGAAGGGGGAGCCTGGGCATCCCGAACGCGTGGACATGTTCGCGAACGCGAAGAAGGAAGGCAACTAAAGCTATGCGAACGCGTGGCCTGGACGCAAACGCGAAGAAGAAGTTTGCTGTGCAAAAATTACAGAAAATATGCCAACTTTCCTAAGTTCAAAACACCCCGAACCACCTCCAAAACTCACCCGAGCCCTCGGGGCTCCAAACCAGACACGCACACTAACTCAACAACATCCTAGGAACTTACTCGAGTGATCAAATCACTAAAATAACATCAAAATCAATGAATCAAGCCTCAAATCATCAATTTTCAGCCTAAGTTCATAAACTTCCAACTTTAGATATTTAGGTCCGAAACACGTCAAACGACGTCCGATTTCGACCAAACTTCACAGAAAGCGCTTAACATATATTTAAGACTTGTACCGGGCGTCGGAACCAAAATACGAGCCCGATAACATAGTCTTTTAATCAATATCCATTTCCATTTTCCTTAATAATTTCAAAAAAACAATTTAAAAGAAAAATTCTTTTACTCAGGTTCTAGACCTCGGATTTCGACTACGGGCACATGCCCGAGTCCCAAATTTTTCTACGGACCCTCCGGGCCCGCCAAATCACGGGTCTGTGTCCGTTTACCAAAAATGTTGACCGAAGTCAACTTTAATCATATTAATATCAAAATTCTTCAAAATTTTCACAGATTTCACATATTTCAACATAAAAACTTTTCGGCTATGCGCCCGAACTGCACACGCCAATCGAGGTAAGTAAAAGTTAGGTTTTCAAGACCTCAAAAGCACGGAATGAATGAGGAAACAGGAGATGACCCCTTTGGGTCGTCACATCCTCCACCTCTAAAACAACCGTTCGTCCTCGAACGGACAAAAGAAAGAAGTACCCGAGTCGGGGAACAGATGTGGATAACGACTCTGCATATCAGACTCGGACTCCCAGGTTGAGGCCTTAGGGGGCTGGCCTCTCCACTGAACATGAACAGAGCAAAAACTCCTAGATCCCAACTGACGAACCTGCCGGTCTAGAATAGCTACCGGCTCCTCCTCATAAGATAAGTCCTTTTTCAACTGGACAGTGCTGAAGTCTAACACATTGGTCGGATCGCCGTGATACCTCCGAAGCATGGACACCCGAAACACTGGATGCACGACTGACAAGATAGGTGGCAAGGCAAGTCTATAAGCCACCTCTCCCACATGATCTAGAATCTCAAATGGGCCAATGTACCTAGGGCTAAGCTTGCCCTTCTTCCCGAATCTCATCACGCCCTTCATAGGCGATATACGGAGCAATACTCGCTTACCAACCATGAAAGCTACATCTCGAACCTTACGATCTGCATAACTCTTTTGTCGCGACTGAGCCGAACGAAGCCTATCCTGAATGATCTTGACCTTATCCAAGGCCTCCTGAACTAAATCTGTACCCAATAACTGAGCCTCTCCCGGCTCAAACCCTCCGACTGGAGATCGACATCGCCTACCATACAACGCCTCATATGGAGCCATCTGAATGCTAGATTGGTAGCTGTTGTTGTAGGCGAACTCTGCTAAAGGCAAAAACTGGTCCCACGAGCCTCCAAAATTGATGACACAGGCTCGGAGCATATCCTTCAAATATCTAAATAGTACTCTCGGGCTGACCGTCCTTTTGAGGATGGAATGTTGTACTCAACTGAACCTGGGTGCCCAACTCTCGCTGAACCGCTCTCCAGAAATGCGAGGTAAACTGCGAACCCCGGTCCGAAATGATAGATATAGGCACTCCATGAAGGCGAACAATCTCCCTGATATAGATCTCGGCTAATCTCTCGGACGAATAGGTGGTGGCAACCGGAACGAAATGTGCTGACTTGGTTAGCCTATCAACAATGACCCAAATAGAATCAAACTTCTTCCGAGTCACTGGAAGTCCAGTAACGAAATCCATGGTAATCCTCTCCCACTTCCACTCGGGAAGCTCAATCCTCTGAAATAAACCACCGGGCCTCTGATGCTCGTACTTAACCTGCTGACAGTTCAAACATCGAGCCACATATGGAACAATATCTTTCTTCATCCTACGCCACCAATAATGCTGCCGCAAGTCCTTATACATCTTCGCAATGCCCGAGTGAATAGAATATCGAGAACTGTGGGACTCCGCTAAGATCAACTCTCGAATCCCATCGACATTGGGCACACAAATTCGCCCCTGCAATCTCAATACACCATCATCATATAAGTTCACCTTCGTGGCACCTCCATGCTGCACCGTGTCTCTTAGGACACACAAAAGGGGATCATCAAACTGTCGATCACGGATACGCTCCAATAATGAAGAACGAGCGACCGTGCAGGATAACACTCTGCTAGGCTCAGAAATGTCCAACCTCACAAGTCGATTGGCCAAAGCCTGAATATCCATAGCAAGCGGTCTCTGGCTGACCGGAATATAAGCAAGACTGCCCATACTGGCTGACTTCCTACTCAAAGTATCGGCCACTACATTGGCCTTCCCCGGGTGATACAAGATAGTAACATCATAATATTTCAAAAACCTCTTATGCCTCAAATTCAACTCTTTTTGCTTGAACAGATGCTGAAGACTCTCACGATCAGTGTACCCTCACACGTCACACCATATAGATGATGCCTCCAAATCTTCAATGCATGAACAATGGCTACCAACTCTAGATCATGAACCGGATAATTCTTCTCGTGGATCTTCAACTGCCTCGAAGCATAGGCAATGACTCTGCCATCTTGCATCAATACCGCACCAAGCCCAATACGGGAAGCATCACAATAAACTGTATAAGGACCTGATCCCGTGGGCAAAACCAATATCGGTGCCATAGTCAGAGCTGTCTTGAGCTTCTAGAAGCTCGCCTCGCACTCATCTGACCACCTAAACTGGGCACCCTTCTGGGTCAATCTGGTCATCGGGGCTTCAATAGATGAAAACCCCTCCACGAACCGTTGGCAGTAACCTGGTAACCCCAAGAAACTCCGGATCTCTGTAGCTGATGCTGGTCGAGGCCAGTTCTTGACTGCCTCAATCTTTTTCGGGTCCACCTGAATACCCTCTGCTGAAACAACGTGACCCAGGAATACAACAGAACTCAACCAGAACTCGCATTTCGAAAACTTGGCGTATAACTGACTATCCTTCAGAGTCTGAAGAACCACTCTGAGGTGCTGCTCATGCTCCTCCTGACTGCGGGAGTATATCAGAATATCATTAATGAAAACAACCACGCACTCTATTTTTCAACTACATAAATGTTGCTGGGGCATTGGTCAACCCAAATGAAGTGACCAAAAACTCATAATGCCCATACCGAGTGCGAAATGTTGTCTTAGGGACATCGGATGCCCTAATCCTCAACTGGTGGTAGCCAGATCTCAAGTCTATCTTTGAAAACACCTTTGCGCCCTGAAGCTGGTCAAACAACCATCAATCCTCGGCAGTAGATACTTGTTCTTTATCGTCACCTTGTTCAATTGCCGGTAATTAATGCACATCCTCATCGATCCATCCTTTTTCTTCACAAATAACGCTGGCGCACCCCAAGGAGAAACACTAGGCCTACTGAAATCCTTCTCCAACAAATCCTGCAACTAATCCTTTAACTCTTTCAACTCCGGCGGGGCCATGCGATACGACAGAATGGAAGTGGGCTGAGTGCTCGGAGCCAGATCAATACAGAAATCAATACCCCTATCGGGCGGCATACCCGGCAGGTATGAAGGGAAAACCTTGGGGAACTCCCGAATAATAGGAACAGAATCAATAGATAGAACCTCTGGCAACCTGAACTCCACCTCTAAGACCTTTACCTCCACCTCTAACACCTCTACCACCGCCTCTAGCTGGCTGGGCAGGCTGAGTAACCTCTGGTGCCTGAATCATAGCACGAGAGCTCTGATGCTGGAAGCTGCCATAAACTCGAGGGCAATATCTGACAATGTGCCTCGGATCACCACAAGCATGGCAATACCTCGTCTGCTGCGGCTGAGCACCCCTCAACCTCGGGCAAACCCTCCCGTTGTGACTATACTCACCACACTCATAACATCTACACGAATGTTGCAGCTGAAGGAACTGAGACTGACCCTGTCGACCTGAATGACCACCTGAAGTACCATGAGTGACATGGGGAGCTGACTGAAAAGGCCTGGGAGGATGGCTCCAACCATAAGAACCTCTACCTTCTGATGAGGTACCACTAAATCTACCTGCATGACAGCGCCTCTTATCCGACCCATGACTACCTCCATGTAGCAGAGCTATCTCAACTCTACGGCCCACATTGGCCGCCTCCTGAAAAGTGATCTCACTCCCGGCCTGAGCCACTATACCCGACTGATCTGCCACCGCTGGCTGAACTCCTAGAAGCAAACCCGCTCGAATGACACTCTCCGTGAAGCCTACCAATCAGACTAGGGCGTCCTGAAGAACTGAGATGGCAATGAACCCCTCTGGGACCTGAGCTGGGCCCACCGAGACTGCTGGGGCTGGCACCTCCTCCTCCGAATCAACCTGAGGCTCCGCCACTGGAGCTGCTGCTGGGGGTTCGGACTGCTGCGTGGTAGAAGAGGAAGCACATGTTCTCGCCATCTCCGGAGGAACAGAATAGAAATTCAATCGGTACTTGAGAAATAGAACCGCACGACAAGAAAGAACCAATGTGAAACTTTCCTAACTCTATAGCCTCTGGGGGATAGATACAGACGTCTCTGTATCGATTCCTCAGACTCTACCAAGTTTATCCGTGAGTTGTGAGACCTATGTAACCTAGTGCTCTGATACCCACTTGTCACGACCCGGATTTCCCACCCTCGGGAGTCGTGATGGCGCCTACTAATAGGATCTAGGCAAGACAATTGTCAATTACCTCTTTTAACGAACTACGAAAATATTAGAAATAATAAAACATTTAATAATAAAGCGAAAGTCTCAAAGATAGTTAACTGAAAGAAATGGGGAAGTTTAACAAATCCTCTACCCAAGACTGGTGTCACAATACTCACGAACGTCTAGAGAATACTAAATACAAGGTTTGAATGAAACATAAACTGTCTGCTTCGGTACAAATGATAACAGACTGAATGAAATAGAAAGGACTCTAGGCATGCGGACGTCAACAAGGCTACCTCGGATGTCCCTGGACTGGAAGCTCGCTCCCAGA
>MU720513.1:175511-188587 GCA_026770625.1 Nicotiana glauca | reverse complement strand
ACATGGCACAGAATGTTCCTTCGTGCATAAATAATCAAACATGGCACGGAATGTTCCTTCGTGCATAAATAATCATACATGGCACGGAATGTTCCTTCGTGCATAAATAATCAAACATGGCACGGGATGTTCCTTCGTGCATAAATAATCAAAACATGGCACGGAATGTTCCTTCATGCATAAATAATCAAAACATGGCACGGAATGTCCCTTCGTGCATAAATAATCAAACATGGCACGGAATGACTCTTCGTGCAAAATCACTCTTCCTCAACCAAACAACAATCACAACCAAGCTGGGCGGGGGAATAGACTGACAACATTAAATATCCCAGCAAGGAAGAACAAAGAAAAACAACTAAATTCCGGCAAGCGAGCAACTACAATATGTTCAAACAATCCCAGCAAGGAAGATGATCAAGATACTCAAAACGTCCCGGCAACGGAATAATCACATCTCTTTCTATTATGTTCATTTCTTACTTTATAATCAAGTCAAAAATCGAGCCAACACTCCAAGGAGTTTACAAATCACATTTCCTTCTCATTCTTCTCATATCATATAGAAACCATCAATTTACAAGGAAGAGTCACTATCGAATCCCAAATAAGCACAAATAAGGACTCACGGTCATGCTTGACACCGGTGTATAGATACTCGTCACCATGCCTATACACTGTACTCAACATTTAGCAATTAGAAAATAATACTCTAATCCTATTCCCTCAAGCCAAAGTTAGATCAAACACTTACCTCGGTCCAAAGAATAGCAATCAACTCTCCAATACCACCTTTCCTCTACAATCCGACTCCAAAACGACGATATCTAGGCATAATCAATTCAATAATATCAATAAAGACTCAAAAACAAAATCCCATAGCCTAGAAATGAGGTCCCTAGCATTCTTCCAAAAATACCAAAATCCGACCCCGGGCCCACATGGTCCAAACTCGAGGCTCGGGCCAAAACCCGTTCACCCATAACCCCCACGAGTTCAAATATATAATTTATTTTAAGATTCGACCCCAAATTGAGGTTGAATCGCACAAAGTTCCCAAAAACCTAACTCTATCCAAAAGCCCTAATTTCTACTTTGATTTCATGGTTTTAAGCTTAGGAATTTGCTAATTAATGAAGAAAAAGTGAAGGAAATGAGTGGGGAGTTACTTACCCAAGTGGTCTTGAAAGAGGGGAGCTTCAATGGAGTCCTAAGGCTTGATGGAGAAGGGAGATCGTGAGAAGAAGTGAAGAAATCCCGTAATGAAATGTTCTGTTTTTTAAAAAAATCACTGGAGCACTTTGCTCTATGCGTTCGCGACACAGTGTCGCGTTCGCGAAGAGGCATCGCGTTCGCGTGGTACTAATCGCGAACACGTAAAAGAAGGGGCTGGGGGCTGGGACTGGCTTGTATGCGAACGCGAGAGAGGACTCGCGAACGTGTTGAAGGGGGAGCCTGGGCATCGCGAACGCATGGACATGTCCGCGAATGCGAAGAAGGAAGGCAACTAAAGCTATGCGAATGCGTGGCCTGGACGTGAACGCGAAGAAGAAGTTTGCTGTGCAAAAATTACAGAAAATATGCCAACTTTCCTAAGTTCAAAATGCCCCGAACCACCTCCAAAACTCACCCGAGCCCTCGGGGCTCCAAACCAAACACACACACTAACTCAACAACATCTTACGAACTTAGTCGAGCGATCAAATCGCTAAAATAACATCAAAATCAATGAATCAAGCCTCAAATCATCATTTTTCATCCTAAGTTCATAAACTTCCAACTTTAGATATTTAGGTCCGAAACACGTCAAACGACGTCCGATTTTGACCAAACTTTACATAAAGCGCTTAACACATATTTAAGACCTGTACCGAGCGTCAGGACCAAAATACGTGCCCGATACCATAGTCTTTTAATCAATATCCATTTCCATTTTCCTTAATAATTTCAAAAAAACAATTTAACTAAAAAATTCTTTTACTCGGGTTCTAGACCTCAAATTTCGACTCCGGGCACATGCCCGAGTCCCAAATTTTTCTACGGACCCTTCAGGACCGCTAAATCACGGGTCCAGGTCCATTTACCAAAAATGTTGACCGAAGTCAACTTTAATCATATTAATATCAAAATTCTTCAAATTTTTAACATTTCACATATTCCAACATAAAATTTTCCGGCTACGCGCCCGGACTGCGCACGCCAATTGAGGCAAGTAAAAGTGAGGTTTTCAAGACCTCAAAAGCACGGAACGAATGAGGAAACAGGTGATGACCCCTTTGGGTCGTCACACTAGTATACAGGGGGGGAGGGGCATTCATTTGTAATTAACCAAGCAAACAATTCAAGTTCTCTCTAATAGAAAGCTTCCTTTAAAAATGCTCTAGTGTTCTTTCTACCATTCTCTTTGCGATCTTGAGTGTAGTAAGGCTGACTTGGCATAGCAAGAACGTGATCAAGTTCTGCAAGATCGTGAGTGAGTTGTCAAGTGCCGCACGTGTACTTAGTTAACGACTAAGGATGTGACAACGTGGTATCAGAGCAAAGGTTACAACTAAGGAAATGGCGAACGACGGAGAAATTAACGCCGCTAACACCCAATCCAACATCATCCAGGATGCTGCTGGCAAGAGCGGCCATAGCAAAAAGAGGAATGCCACCAACAAGAGCCAGGAGGTGCCACCAGAGATTGTGTCAAATGAAGGGCTTACATCCCAAGAACCATCTGCCACTGAGCGAGGAGGATGAAGTAAAGGTCCTGCTCGAGGAGGTCTCACTCGGTAAAGAGCGGGTGGTGAAGATGAGCGCGGGGATGGATGCCGTGGAGATCTTTGTCCATTGCTTAGGGAAAGTGGAAGACACCCTTAGCGTTTTTGAAGAGCACACTTTTGAAGAGATTGAGAGTATCTGAAATGACTTGGAGGGACGTACACAGAACGAGATGGAACTAAGGCAAACCATCACTTACTTAGAGTGCATACTCATGGAGGCTTTGAGTATTATCGATGCTATGGAGGGAAAGGTAGAGTCACTCGAGGAGCATGTCAATGGTGATGTGACCGAAGTAGCTATCAATATTATGGTGATGAGGGAGGCCAAAATCGAGGCTCCCAAACCCCCAGTGTTCAAAGGTGTTCGTGATGCACAAGAAGTGGAAAAATTCCTTTGGTACTCAGAGAACTACTTGAGGCATGGAAAAGTGAGGGACAATGATGCCAAGATCAACACTTCTGTGTTGTACCTCTCAGAGACTGCCATGCTTTGGTGGAGAAAGAAGATGACCGATGTGGATAAAGGTCTATGTAATATTAGCACATGTGATCAATTCAAGTTTAAGTGAGAGTTATTTCCAAACAATGTCTTGTACGATTCAAGGCGTAAACTTAAAGAGTTGAAGCAAATAGGGAGCATACGTGACTATGTCAAGTAGTTCACTACCCTTATGAATTAAATTCCCAACCTGACCAATGATGACTTGCTATTCCACTTAATGAATGTGTTGCAAAATTAGGCTAAGTAGGAGTTGAAACACCGGCAAGTCGCAGATATATACCAAGCCATAGTGGATGCCGAATCACTAATGGATTTTAGGCATGACAAGCACGACAAAGGCAAAGTCAAGGAGTCAAAGGTTAATAATGTCAAAGGTGGGGGAGACCGTGGCAAAGGCAAGGATACACAACAATAATACTTCAAGACTTAATATTTCAAAAAGTTGAGTGGCCATCAGGGCTACACCGAGAAGAAGTCACAAACCAAGAAGAAGGGATGCTATATACGCGGAGGGTTGTACGACTTCAGGAATTGTCCCGACCTCAAGAGCCTCAGTGTCATGGTCCTTGAATGGATGGAAAAACCACAAAGAGAGAGTTCGGAAACCGCATGGTTGGGTATGATCGGATTATATGGTGCTGTCACTAAGCAAGCTATCCAACCTACCGAGAATGGCAATTAGTACATGGATCCCACCATCAACAACAATCCTGCTCGTTCAATGGTGGATACTGGAGCAACTCATAATTTTTTGACTAAGACTGCCGCAAAGAGACTAGAATTGAAGCTTGCTCCAACCAACTCTCGTGTCAAGAACGTAAATGGCGAGGTAGATAATTATCGTGGGCTAGATAATGGAGTTGGTGTAAAATTTGGAACTTGGAAAGGTATGAAAAACTTTACCGTAACCGCTATGGATATCTTTGACATCATACTGGGAAAGAGTTCTTTAGACATTGTCATACTTTGATCGACCCCTACCTCCAACATCTCTTGATTATAAAGCGAGAAGGAGCTTACATGATACCTACAATGACTGTGCCACACGGACAGATCCAAGCACAACTCTCAGCTATGCAGGTTGTCAAGGGGATCATGAAGGGGGAGTCGACGTTCATGGAAACCATTATAAGTTTGGAGGAAGAAAAGAGTTTTCAAGAGACATTGCCGCCTTGCATAGAGAAGTTGCTTGAAGAAAACAAAGATGTCATGCCCGATGAGTTGCCTAAGCATTTGCTGCCTAGGCGAGAGGTGGATCACAAGATCGAGTTGGACCCAGGGGATAAGACACTCGCATTTGCCCTATATCGTATGGCACCACCCAAGCTAGAGGAGCTCAAGAAATAATTGAAAGAGCTACTAGATGCTGGTCACATTCGCCCATCAAAGGCACCTTTTGGCACACTAGTATTGTTCCAGAAGAAGAAGGATGGATCGCTGCGTTTGTGCATAGACTATCGAACACTTAATAAGGTCACAGTGAAGAATATGTACACGATCCCGCTCATTGCTGACTTGTTTGATAGACTTGGGCAAGCCAAGTACTTTACGAAGGTGGATCTTCGAAAAGGGCTACTACTAGGTTTGCATTGCAAAAGGAGATGATCCAAAGACAATATGTGTGACAAGATATGGAGCCTTTGAGTGGTTAGTGATGCCCTTCGGCTCAACCAATGCACCGGCCACATTTGCATCTTTATGAACATGATTTTCCATCCCTACCTTGATTAGTTCATGTTAGTCTACCTAGATGACATAGTCATCTACAACAACACATTGGAAGAGCACATGGAGCACTTAAGGAGGAATTTCCATGTCTTGCGAGAGAACGAGCTATACATCAAGAGGGAGAAATGGGAGTTTGCACAATCAAAGACGCACTTCTTAGGCCATGTCATTACCAATGGCGAGCTAAGCACGGACGAGGCTAAGGTACGTGCTATCCAGGAGTGGAAGGAACCTACAAAAGTAACAGAGTTGAGATCCTTTCTTGGCCTTGCTAACTACTATCGTAGCTTCATCTATGACTACTCAGCAAAGTCCGCACCATTGACTGAGCTTCTAAAGAAGAACAAGCCATGGGTCTAGATGAAGCATTGTCAAAAGGAGTTTGAAGGCCTTAAGACAGTTGTAATAGAGGAGCCAGTCTTGGCGTTACCTATATTTGCCAAGACATTTGAGGTGCACACAGATGCCTCACACTTTGCTATGGGGGGGGGTGTCCTAATGTAGGATAAGCAACCCATATCGCTTGAGAGCCGCAAGTTAAATAAGACGGAGCGGTGTTATACGATGCAAGAGAAAGAAATGACTGCCATTGTGCATTGCCTTCGTACATGGTGACATTATCTGCTTGGATTGAGGTTCATGGTCAAGACTGACAATGTGGCTAGTAGCTACTTCCAGACATAGAAGAAGCTTACACCAAAACAGGCTAGGTGGCAGGATTTTTTGGCCGAGTTTGATATGTGCTGGAGTACAAGCCGGGCAAAGGTAACGTTGTAGACGATGCCTTGAGCCAAAAAACTAAGCTTACTGCCATCACTTCAGCAAGTTGGGACATTCGTGAGGCTATAAAAGAAGGCATGGAACATGATCCCACAGCCAAACAACTTATCGAGTTAGCCAACCAGGGCAAGACGAGATGTTTTTGGGTAGAATACATCCTATTGCTTACCACAGGTTACGTTCCTAAGTTTGGAGATATTAGACGCCAGATCATAAGAGAGAGTCATGACACAATATGGGCTGGTCATCCAATACAAAGTCACACTAGGGCCTTGGTTGAGTCAGTCTACTATTGGCTACACATGCGAGATGTCATAGAGTGTTATGTGTAGACTTGTCTTGTATGCCAGCAGGACAAGGTTGAGAAACAACAACACGGAGGACTTCTGGAGCCACTACCTATTGCAGAGCGTCCATGGGAGAGCGTGAATATGGACTTTATCACTTGCCTACCGAATTCTGATTGTTATGGTACAATTATGGTAGTCGTGGATAGATTTTCCAAGTATGCCACTTTCATACCCGCCTCACCAGGCTGTATAGCCAATGAAGCTGCCAAGCTATTCTTTAAGAATATGGTGAAGATTGGGGCTTACCAAGTTATATTATCAGTGATCGAGATCCCCGTTTTACTGGGAACTTTTGGAGAGAGTTATTCGACATACTTGACATGGAATTGCACTTTTCTACCAATTTCCACCCACATATGGATGAACAAACGGAACGGGTTAATGCCTTACTAGAATGCTACTTGAGGCATTATGTAAGCGCATATCAGAAAGGTTGGGCAAGACTGCTAGACATCTCCCAATTCTCTTATAACTTGCAGCGGAGTGAATCCACGAGGCAGACACCATTTGAGCTAGCCACATTCTAACAACCACAAACTCCACATTCATTACCAGCCGTGTTCTAAGGAAAGATTTTGGGGGCTTATCATATGGCCAAATGATGGGAGGAGGATCTTGACACTGCTAATACCTACTTGGATAAGGCAACTAAGAAGATGAATAAGTTTAAGGACCGTAAGCAGCGTCCCATAGACTATAGAGTTGGGGATATGGTCATGGTGAAGTTTAACAACCCAAGATAATTCAAGGCACTACGGGGCATGTATCAGAATCTGATTCGCAAGTGTGAGGGACTATTTAAGATCGTCGCCAAGGTAGGCAAAATCTCATACAAGCTTGACATGCCATCATATCTGAAGATCTACCATGTCTTCCATGCCAGCATGCTTAAGCCATATCATGAAGATAAGGATGATCGAGTAGGGGCCAATCAAGTCGAGTGCCAATGACTATCACCGTATCGCTTGATCGAGAGATTGAGGCTATTATGGATTACCAGGCCAGGTAAAAATAAGGTCAAAAAGCACCACTATGTTCCTCATCCATTGGAATGGGCAATCACCGGAGGAGGCCTGGGAACGATATGAAGAATTATGGAAATTCAAAGATAAGATTCGAGATTTTATGCAGCAGCATTGTGCCGTGGTCCTTGCAATATCAGGTGGGAGAGAGTGTGATGACCCACCATATCACACCATTTGGCATATATTAATGCCATGTGAAATCTTACATAAGAGGAAGGCTAGCATGTGAGAAGATTCTAGAGAAGTATGGAGATTTCCTTAGGAAGACCCTAGATCCTTATGAATTTGCTAGGAAAGTCCTTGGAATCTTCTAGGCTTGTAGAGAATTCTAGAGAAGGACCTTATCTTGTAAATATTAAGGACTTGTGTAACAATTAATATTTACACAGTAGAACCTAGAAGACTAGTATATAAAGGAAGGGGGTGGGTGGGTGGGTGGGTATTCATTTGTAATTCACTAAGGAAACAATTCAAGTTCCCTCTGATGCAAAACTTTCTTTAGCAATTCTATAGTGTTCTTTCTACCATTCTTTTAGCATTCTTGAGTGTAGTAAGGCTGATTTGGCAGAGCAAAAACTGAGCAAGTTGTGCAAGATCGTGAGTGAGTTGTCAAGTATCGCACGTGTACTTAGTTAACGACTAAGGACATGATGTAATTCTTCATTTGTTATCTCACTCCAGCCTACATTCCGTTCTTAGTGGGATGGATTAGGTGGACGGGGCTATCAGTGCGGGATGGGTCACGGTTGGGTTAAATTTTTTTTGTTTTCTTTGTGAATTAAATTTTGATTTAATACTTGAATAAGAGAATGAAAAATAATTCTAAGGCAAAAAGTCTTTTATATTGAATAGAAATATAAACTTAGAATTGTTGAGTATACTTTTTAATTTGTAATTTTATGTTTTATATTTACTATTTGCAAATTACATAGTATGATTAGATATTAAAATTACATAACTCTAAACTCCTTCGATTGGAATTGGAATAGCTAGGCCAAATTGTTTGGCGCTTACTGCTTCCTGCTGACTGGATATCTTTTTTTTTGGTCTGAAAAGATAATATGTATTAGCACTTAATAACCGCGTACAGATGGCTGGGGCCTAACTGACACCATATCACGAACCATAGTTGTATTACAAAGTCCTAAATTATTACTAGTATTTACTGCTGTCATGGTCATCCTATTGGAATTATCATCATGACAACTAATTACACACGAGTATTGACGATTTATATTGCCACTGTATTTTGCCAAGTAGTGTCTTGGCATGATTGAGTTCCTTCCAAACAAGCCACGTCCTTTGCAAACGTTGGTTAAAAAAAATAGGAACATTTTCAAAAACTGATGGCAAATATCGATTTCCAAAATTATGACCTGCTTTTGCTAGTTGGTCTACTACCATGTTTTTCTCTCTGTACGCGTGTTTGACTACAGGATTACCTAGCTGGCCAAGATAGTATCTGCAATCAGCAATTAAGTTAAAGAATACAATATTTTCAGAATGTAGTAATAGTATAAGATCCTTTGCATTCATCTCCACCTCCAGAGGTGCGATGTTATTTTCATACGCTAATTTCAAGCCCTGTGTTAAGGCATAGAGCTCCGCAAAAATGGATGAATCATGTGGTGCAGATCCAGAGAAATCAAAAATCTATTCGGCGTTGGAGTTCCTAATTAATCCTCCTATGCCTGTCGTATTAGGTGAAAAAGCTCCATCAGTATTGAGTTTATAAAAATGAGCAGTTGGAGGATTCCATTTAATATTCTTAGCTAGTTTTATTTTACGATTAGTCTTACAAGTATAAGAAGCCAAGTAAGTGAATTCAGCTGCTTGTTGAGTAATATGATTATGAATAATATTATCTCTAGTCATATTAAACAGGTTTTATTTCGTGTAAGCTAAATATTTTATAAACTAATTGGTAAGTATGTTTTGGGGTTGATGTGGAAAGGAAGGTTGTTGTCTTTATTAAAAATGAGCTCACGTACCCAAGTATGTGTGCACGGTCAATTTGTAATATGAGTAATAAGGTGCATGAAGCCCAGTTCTTGCCAATATTTCCTAGCATTTAAGCACTCAAGAAAAATGTGTTTAATAGATTCATCCTCCCTTTGACAGTAAGAACAAGTGGCATCCCAGATAATATTTGCGTTTTTTAAGTAAAGGATGGTTGGTAACCTATTATGGCAAAGAAGCCAAATAAAGCTTTTAATTTTTGGATGGATAGGAAATTTCCAAATCCACGAAAAAGTATGGGAATGGGTAGATGATTGTGTGTCTACCTCAAGTTTAGTATACATAGAGTTAACAGTAAAGTTGTTAGTTTGAGTTAGACCCCAGTAGATTAGATCTGCTTGATTACGGAATTGGGAGACATAAGTAGCATCAATCAAACGATTAATATTATGCCCTAGGTCAAAAGGGATTATTTCCCTATTCCAGCCTATAGGATTAAGAATTTGAGATATTGTTATACTGGTTTGTTCTAAAGTTAAGGGGCCTTGGATCATGGAATGCAGCGTTGTGCCTGGGCTTAACCAAGGGTCATCCCAAACTCTAATATGCTTGCCATCTCCTATTCTCCATTTAATACCCATTTGGCAAAGGTGCCAGCCTCTTAGAATGTTATTTCAAGTTTTGGAATTATCCGACAAAGTACTTTTATGGATGTATTTGTTAATGAGAATCCGTGATCACATTGCTTTTGGGGATTGAAAAATTCTCCAAGCAAGGCATGCTAATAAAGACTTATTTTTTTGCCCTAATTTTTGAATACCTAGGACCTTTAGCTTTTTTGATTGTTACAAAATTCCATTTGAGGAGATGCATTTTCTTCTTTATTGATGTATAACCCCAAAGAAAATTCCGCTGGTCTTGCTCCATTTTATTAATAATATGCTTGGGAATTTGGATATACTGCATAAAATAATTAGGAAGGTTATTCAGAGTAGATTTAATAAGAGTAGTGCGACCTATCATAGTTAAAAAACTAGTTTTCTATCCCACTAATCTATTCTTGAAATTATGTAAAAGGAATTGAAAGTCCTCGTTTTTAGGTCGAGTATTGAACATAGGAAATCCTAAGTATTTACCAAATGAAGTCCTTCCTTAATAGAAAAAGACTCTATAGCATAAGTCCGATCAGATTAGGAGCTATTCTTGGAGAAATAAGCCTTAGATTTCTCAAAATTAATTTTCTGACCCGAACAAGAGGTAAAGTGGTCTAGAATATCAACTATTGCATGACAACTCTTAGTAGTAATTTTAGAGAACAAAATAATGTCGTCAGCAAATAAAAGGTGTAAAAATTGTGGCCCATTTCTAGATAGGCTAATTGGTTGCCATTGTAGACAATCTACTGATAATGAAATGCTACGTGAGAGAATTTTCATACACATTATGTATAAGTAAGGCGACAAAGGATAACCCTAACAAATGACTCTTGTTGGAGCAAAATATTGAGTCCTAGAACCATTAATTAAAATAGAAATCGAAGTCGTTGTTATACATGACATAATTAAAGTAATCAGTAAAGCAGGAATATTGAAATATATAAGTGTTCTCCAAATAAATGACCATTCTAACTTATCAAACGCCTTTTCTAAATCTAATTTCAAGAGCATGTAAGAAGTTTTACCTTTAGTATTCTTAAAATAGTTTAAAACTTCTTGTACTATAATAGCATTATCTGAAGCTTGTTTGCCTTGTGGAAAACTAGTTTGAGCAGGTCCTATTATTTTAGCAATGATAGGTTTTAGACTATTGACAATTAACTTAGTAACCCACTTATACAAAGTATTGCATAAGCTTATAGGACGATATTGTTGAATAGTAGCAGGGTTCTTTACCTTAGGAATAAGACAAATAAAGGTTTGATTTAATTCGTGAGGCACCACCTTAGTATTAAAGATGTCTTGGCAAAATAGAGTGACCTTATTGCCTATAACTGACCAAAATTTTTGGTAGAAAAAAGGATGAAGTCCGTCCAGACTAGGTGATTTGTGTCGCTCCCCCTTTTTCTCACGAAATAGGGTTTATGACATTTGGGAAGATAACTCATTCCCTTTTAGGAATTGGGTTTTGGAATTGAAGAGTTTCCACCTAATGATTCAAGTGCATTAGGACACTAAGGAGGGTTCAATTTGGATAACTAGAGAATAGGTAAGGGCTTGAAATTATCCCGAGGGGAAGGTGTTAGGCACCTCTTAGGATCCACTAGTGTGGTTCCCGGCCAAACTATTATTGTGTCTTAAGGTACAAATAACACACAGGCAAGTAGGACTTCAAATAAGAGGGGATTTTTCACATAAAGGTTAAAAATAAATAAAGTCGGAAAGAACAAAAGAGAGTTGATTTTCTTAGAAGAAATGGTTTTAAAAGATTTAAAAGAAACAAAAAACAAAGGGAAGGGGGTCCTAGGTTTATTAATAATACGGATCACCCCACACAACATCCGGTAATCACTCCTCAGTGAGGGGCTACACGTGATGTTATCGCGTGGTCATCATATCCATATCTACCCTTTCCCACCCAGTTAAGGTATTAAAGCGCAGAATGGTCTCGTTTACTTATTGCATGCTATTACCCGCCCCAATCCTTTAGCTCCGAAGGTTTTTGGGACTACTTATCCTAAAGGGAGGAGATATTGGGCTTATTTGTGGTTTCAAAAAGTAAAATACTAAGGCGACAGGCAAAAAAATATATAGCAAGTTTGGGTAAAACATATAAACAAATAGAAGGCTCAAATATACCTCATTTAAAACAGAGAAGCACATAATTTAGCATGTCTTGCACGTACTATTTAAGGTCTGATTAAACTTAAAAGGTTGAGGCAGACTGATTTATTACATAGTTCAGATAAGAAGCCCGACTCAGGCTTACCTACCGGTTGTAGCTAATAAAATCTGATTCAATTATAAAACTTATCCTATGGTTTGCCTAAGTGTTGGACGGTAGGCATGATATCTACTGGTTTCAGAAACAACGAATTAAACCGAATACATATTGATTTAAGAAAAAGTTGTCAGTTATTAAAGAAGGGCGAGTTTTGGCAAAAGATCATAATTTCTGCAGCTAGTAATGCATTATTATTGCTGGTTTTAGACTTATAAACGAGTGAGGCGATTCAGATTTGATTAGAACTCCTATAGGCATGCTTTCTATGTGTTTGTCGACTTTAGAACACTTTTATAGACATAGAGAAATGCAGAAATCCTATAAGCATGATATCTAGGTGTCGTATTTTATATAACATGATATCTAATTGCAGTTGGTTATTTTAAGACCTATAAACATGTTTGCCTAGTGAAAAGTGGATATGCAAGCTTCAGAAAGACCTATAGGCATATGTAGAGTTCAGATTTCGAATAATTATAGACATGGCATCTACATGTGAGCATGTAGGATTCCAATAGACATGGCATATATATGTGAGAATGTAAGATTCCTATAGATATGGAATCTATATGTGAGAATGCAAGATTCCTATAGACATGACATCTACATATGAAAGTGTAGAAATTCAGAAACTCCTATAGGCAGGATGTCTACCCTTTTACATACATGGTTACCCCTCCCTTTTCACTAGCCATCCCCGAAAGTTTTATTACAAAGTTATTGCAACCCAGAAAATAAGTAAAGTAAAGAAAAATACATCAGAAATTAAAAGTACAACCGATGAGAGCCTGATTCAGACTTCCCGTGTGAAGTATAAAGTAAACCAACTCCAACAGATCAAATTTCAAAGCCTTTCTCCCATTTGGGGTGTGTCAAAGTTCCCTAAGACTCTCACATGAACTACGGGCAATGCTTACACCCAAATAGATCACCAGATTAAGACATAGTGCAGTGTGGAAGGGCCAGCCCTCAGGTGTCCAAGTTCAGAGGGAACTCAAGGTCCCAAGGCAAGGCTCACAAGGGG
>MU720513.1:120724-170151 GCA_026770625.1 Nicotiana glauca | reverse complement strand
GGGGGGGGGGGTGTTTGTGAATTAAAAAAGGTAAGAACGAATAGGGACCGTTGATCTTAGAGATCAACGGCCAGGATGAGGGGGGTCTGGGTCGGGTAGGATTTAATTGGGTCAGGGGCGGGTCTAAAATTGGGTTTAATTGGGGGCTGATTTACGGCTATAATCGAAATAGTTAGGGCTAACATTTAAATAGCCACTTTTCCCCTTATTTATTTTACAAAAATAGTAAAATAATTTCTGGAAACAAATTAAAGGTACTAAATTAATTAATAACATATAAATATTAAGTTAAAATACTGGAATCAATTTTGCAATTATAAACGCAATTAAATCTTAAAATGGGCTAATATTGCAATTATATGCAATTTAGCTTTAAAAAATACTAAATAAATTTTTAAAAATGTGCAAAAATTACCTTAGCTATATTTTGGTATAAATAAGAGAATCCAATAAATGAATTACCAAAATGCCAATTTTGGAACACTTACTGGTTTTTTTCTCTTGATAAAATAGGGCAATAAAATTAATTTTAAAATATTTAAAAAATTGAGAAAAATAATAGGGCCTTGGGATATGCTTATATATGCTATTTTAAAAGGTATTTTACATATAAAAATATATTAAAAAAAATTGGGTATCAACAATTTGTAGGGCTTAAAGCTAAATAAGACACTTTTAATCTCATGTTGCCCAAGAGGCTCCTCTAACTGCTGATTTTCATATATAGAAAGATTAAAATTATGGGTGTCATTGTATTTTTTATTAGAAGTTAATTGCCAAGTTGTGAATAGGGTTTGATAAAAGGCTATAATATGCTGCTTTAGTTCGTCTTGATTGAAAATCCAATTGCCCACCAAACCTCTTAAACCAAAAATTCTATTTCGTCTATGTCTATGGATAGTAGTCATATGGAAGAATTTTTTATTTGCATCAACCTCGTTTAACCAATTGATACGGGATTTTAATTTTAAAATTCCTCCTCTAGACGTAATATTTTATTATATTGCATAGAAAGATCTATTTCCAAATTTCGTAGGAATATACGAGCAGGATAATGCACTGAAGCTTGCATGCCTGTCAGTCTAGCTAATAAAGTTCTCTTTTGCTGAAAAATATTTCCAAATTGTTGTTTGTTCCAAAGGGTAATAGCAGCCTGGGATAATTTTGTAGTTTGAGGCAAGGAATGATCCCCTGACCAAATGTTACGAACTAAAGTTGGAAACTGTGGGTGAGATGCCCACATCATTTCAAAGCGGAATATTTTTTGTGGTAACCTAGGAGTGGGCTCTAGAGTAATTAGAAGGGGGCAGTGATCCGAGTAAGTTTGTGGGAGATGCTTTACCACAACTTCTGGATATAAATTTAGCCATTCATAGTTTTCTAGAAAATGATCAAGCCTCTCTAGAATTGTATTACCAAATCTACGCTTATTAGTCCAAGTGAAACGGCTACCATGGAAGCCCAGGTCTAATAATTTACAGTGATTTAAACAAGTAACAACCTTATCTACTCTACTATTTCTTGTAGGAAGACCACTAAATTTATCCCAAGAATTCATAATTTCATTAAAATCACCTCCTAATAACCATGGCATATCAGTAGTATTTTGTAAATTAATTAAACTATCCCAAAGAAGATTTCTTAAATGAGAATGACTACTAGCGCAAATAGAAGATAACAACCAAGGGGGTTTATTAGAACTTACCAGGACCATACAATGTATCTTTTGCTCAGAAGCTCTTATCTCTGTCACCCAGATACCCTCCTCATTTCATAGTACCACTAGTTCCCCTATCAGCCCGTTAGCAGCAACTTGTGACATATTCGTGAAGTTAAAACATCATGAAGTCTTGAGTGGTCATGCATGTGTGTTTCAAGCAAAATTTCTAGCCCAGGTCTGTGATTATCTAACAAAGACCTAAAATGACGCCTAAACATAGGATTGTGCAATTCCCGGCAATTCCAAACTAAGAAATTCATATAGGAACTAGGATTGAAGATCTGCCCTATTGGAACTGGAGTCCTTGGAGTGAAAAGAGATGTCATATGCTCCAGACTCACTGCCTGAGAGGTCTGATGATGTGTGGGAATAATGACCATGGCATATTTTCCTACTTCTGGATATATGTATTGATGAAAGTTGAGGCTGCATGCTTCTAGATCGGGTGAAAATTTGAGAACAAACTTTTTTTTTTGTACTACTCTTTTAGGTCATAAAGTAGAATCCCCTTTAGCCACCAGAACTCTGTTCTTGTTTCCCTCATCTCCGGTAGTATTTCTGACAACTCTTTCCTTGTTGGACTATCTAGTACGTGTGGTGAGGGTGGTGGTGTTTGTGGGGGAGTCTCCTGTAAACTGAAGTTGTCCATTGGACTTAGAGGGCTTGCATATGGGGAGAGTGGATTTAAAGAGTGGATCGACTGGAACCATGGAGCAAACAACTGACCCATATGGTGTGGAGGGTAGAAAGGTATCAGGTTGATTACTAGGTTCCTATGCAAATTTGTTGGGTTCATGGGATAGGCCCAGTGCCGAGTCGAAGAGGAGGCCTGATTCTCTACTACTACTGGTGTTTGAGTGGTGAACCATTGGTTCTGAGTATAAGTTTCCATCCCTAGGTGCATTCCCTCAGTTACAATCTCTGCTAAGTGGGAAGGATTTTGTATTAGGAGAACAACCTCCTGACTGTTCATCTCTAAAGTGAATGTCAGAGCATAGCCCTGTAAACCCATCTCCAACCAAGACTAAAGTGGCTGGTTCATGGATATGATTTGAGAAGTGTAAATCATCGGGATTGATATGTGTAGCATCTATGGCCCCTACATGATAAGTCTAGGTAGGTGAAAGAGTTGATTGTTGGTTTGAATGTTCTCCTGCGCGGACATGCAGTGACTGGTGTTTGGAAAGGATGGTCGCTGCATCTTTAGAGGTAGCAGAAGTATTTTGTGGGTGACTCTGTATTTGAGCAAGAGTCTGAAATTGATTTACTAAAGAATGATTTGAAGCAGATGGTGTGGAAGATGTGGGCATATGAGTTAAGTGAGTGGAGTGATGGTGGTCCTCACATGGTATGTAATGATTATGTTTGTATGAATGAGTGTGTTTTTCGTCTACGTTATCTAAGGGTATTGTAGCATGCAAGAGTTTTTGGGTTTGGATTGCTACTGGGAGAGACGTGTCAAATAGGGACAAAGCCAAAGAGGATTTGTCAAGTAAGGATTGAGCAAGCGAAGTGGCTAGAATACTACGTGGAATAAGCTGTTGATGTGGCTGTGTTTGGTTAAGTAGCATGGTAGAATTTTCTAGACATGGTAGAGATTGAATTGGTAACTTTAGGTCAGTAATTATTTGAGAAGTAGCTCGTTGATTTGTAGTAGAAGGTGGTGAGCCTATTATTGTATGGATTGGCCAGTAGGGTGTAGCCGATGGTGTTATTTGTGGGCTACTGTCCACTTTGTAACCCTCATTCGTTGGGCTTGCATGAAAACTATGTGGCCCTTCGCCATTTGGTTCCAAGTTAGTTAGACAGCCAAAGCTATTAAGGACATCCTTATTAGGCTTAGTGGGTAAGAGATTATCAGTAGTTATCCAGCCCAATTGTGGCCTGGTAGGGTTATGGTACGTACCTGGGCCCAATTGCTGTCTTGGTGGTATTGCTACTATAGCCGCCTTGTTCATGGAGATTTTGGTGTTCCTGGGAAAGTTGTTGGATCTTCTTGCAAATTCAACGATATTCCACTAACTTCCCTGTGTCCCATCAACCTGTAGTTTGGGCGAGGAAGTTGTTGCTTCCATAGGTGAAGGACCAGCAAACGTACAGTTTTGTTTGGCATGTCCAAAACGTCCACAAGTTATACAGAGTAGGTTTAGGCCCTCATACTAAATTATTTGCCTATGGTGACCTATGTTAACATGCATTTTCAAAGGCTTTTCCAAAGGCACCTCGATACATATTCGTGCATATCTTCTCCTAGTTGTAGATGAAGTGCATGAATCTACCTTAAGTAGTTTTCCCAATTTCGACCCAACTCGTTGAAGTATTTCCAGATCATAAAACTCAGTCGGAAGTTCAGGGAGCCTCATCCATAGAGCAGAGTATTTAAGTTGAGTAGATCATGCGATGAATTTTGGTTCCCATCGACGAACAGATAAAAAATGGCTTAGAATGAACTATGGGCCACCATGTAGAACCTTTATCATATTCTCCTCCTTTTAATATTTTATGAGAAAAAAATCAGAGCCTAAATCAATAAGAGGAAGTTCCTCTGTTGGCTTCCAAAGATCTAGGAGTTTATTTCTTAGAATATGATGGGAATTCTTTCTTCCAAACAACTTTATGATGACTGAATATTTTCAGGGTTCATATAAATGAGATTTATCATTAGTAGTAACTGGAATAAAGTTTTCATCAGTGTCATCATGTAGAATGAGTTCATCTGTTAGTTCAGTTGTAAGGATTGAGGTACTGTGATTTGCTAGAGTCGGAGAAAGGTGCTTATCAAGTAAAAGGGTTTGGAGAAAAGATTTTGATTGAGTAGGTGTATGCGTATCATCTATTTGCATAGATCCTATGTCAGGAGGTTCAGTGGTTTGTTATGGACTTTGCAGCTTGGATTGAGATACGTTCATGATGTGGTTGTGTATTGATTTGCAGAAGTAAAATAGCTAGGTATATGAAGATTGTGGAAAATCGAAAGGAGAGTGATTTTTACATCTTAGAGAGCTGACCAAAGTCAGTGTTACCCCGATGCTGACTGGATGTCGATATAATGCGCTTCCTCTTCTTCATTAATCTCTAGGTGGCCAAAAAATTTTCTATCCGCTTTGATTCAATCTCTAATTAAATAAGACTATATTTTCTAAAACATCCCAAGCCAATTAGTGTCTATGCTCTCCAATTTAAAACCTTCCAACACTAAAGCGCTTTCCGAAGCTAGAGATGATGTTTGAATAGTCAATATATTCTGAGTCATCCTTGCTCGATTAGGAAGTTTTATTTGATGCTCCCTCTAATATTTTTGCATATTTGCACGTCTATTTTCACCGTAAATAGTAGTTTCACATCCCTGTAGAATATAAACATCAAATTCGTTAATTTCTGAAGGGCGCGACCCAATGAGCGACCTTTCTATAAGGGATTCAACAATAACATTGCTGGAAGAAAAAGTCATTTAAAAAAAATTTAATTGTATAAGAATAAAAATGTGGAGCAGATGGTGAAACAGTGATTGGCAAGGATTGATAATAATTATGTTTAACCAAAAAGTGGAATTTCGGTCAAAGCTTTAATTTAGAAGAACTCGGGTTACTGATAATCAAAGAATGAATAAAGGAAAATAATTTTTCCAATAATAAGATAATCAGAAGAAAACAAAGTAAATCAATGTATTCAGATAATATTTTCGTGTCCTTACAAATGACTAAATCTCTCCCTTTTATAGCTATCTTCAAGATATACGTTTTGCCTTTGTCATTATAAGACCATTATAGATAATTATAGACATTAAATGCTACGTTATACATTCATTGAGATTTAATACAGATTCTCTAACATTTTTAATATTTGGTGCTTATTAAATATTGTAGCTGTACTCTTTCGTACTGTCAGATTCATTCTCCTTGATTTTTGGACATAAATAGGTACGAGCACTGGGTCTTTTGAATAACCGCTCGTACCTCTTCATGTGCCCCTGCTCGTATCTCGTGCCTCTTTGCTAATCATCATCCTTTGAATAGTCTCCACGTTATGACACGTCATATTTCAACCACTTTAATACGCAAACTCAATTTTTCCAATATAGATAGTCCCCCCACTTGCCACTTATTCATCAATTAAATATTTGGGAAGTGGATTTTATTTAAAGCGGGAATTTTTGTCACCATTAATGTATGATAGAATCAACGCTTTTTTTGTCACTTCCATTTAACTCCCTTCACACGTGGCACCTTTTTACTGGTTCTGCAACTTTGCAACATTTTTAAGGCTTTTCACGGCTTCACTAATCACGAAACGTTAGTTCTCATCATTACGATTTTTCTTTTGATGGTTTCTTCTCAGTATAAATATAGTTTTCTTCTTTATCTTTACCACATAACGTTTTCTGAATAACCAATCTTCAAATCTTTGTTTTCTTCTTCTTCTTCCTCGTACTAACATGTCTTCATCAATCCCTAACCCTAAAAGGGTCCCCATAGTTGATAGTTTCCCTAATGCCCCCGGTAGGAGTAGTAGAGGGGGTAGGCTCTGTAATTTAGGATCTTCATCTCTGCGTGGTTCTTCTCTTCCTTCGCCTAGTTCTGGCCCTTCTTCTAGAACTAGAGGTTCTCTTTCACATAGATCTTCTTCTAGAGGTAAGGAATCTTCTGATCCTCTTCGTGAACCTCTGGTAGTGGAGATAGTTCCTGTGGAACTATCTTTCCATAATGACAGAGAGTCTCTTAGGAATCAAGTATTTTCTCTAGATCGTGCTGACATCTACCCCACTCAAATCTCTAAAGGTTTGATTTCTTTAGTTCGTAGGGACTGCTATTGGAGTCATGATTTCCCTATCATTATTCCCAATCCAAATCAAAGAATCACCTCCTACTTAACGGATTTTCCTTTGTCTATACGTACCCTTTCACATTAGGATTCAAACCTGCATGTTATTCTCGAGTTCTGTCTTTTCTTTGATGTTTTCTTAGGTCAAATTGGCCCAATAGTATGGAGGGCTGTTGCCTGTTTGAGGCACTTAAACAATACGTCCAGTGTACCTTTTACTTTCTCCCATCTAATTCATCTTTATTCCCCTAGACTCTTTCGCAATGGTGTTTTTACACTAGTAGCTAGGAGTAAACGAGTTCTAGTTAGCCCTGAAGATGACAGAGACCGTGGCTGGTATGCTAGGTTTGTTGCTGCCCCCACTGTTAGTTTAGTGGGTGATGAGAACGTTCCCTTCCCTGAGAAGTGAAATTTTGCACGTGAGTCTTCTAACTTTCTCATACCTTTTTCTTCAATTTTGTTATTTTTCTAATTTTACTTTCCTTTTCCAGCAACCATGGGAGTTGTGAACGATGTTCCTAATTTCCGTGATTGGGTAGAAAAGCTGTTGAGTACTGCACCAATGGATGATAGGTCTTGGAAGACACTTTCCCGACGATTTGGTTGGAAAGTGAAAACTCATGGTAAGGAATTTTTTTAACTTTTTAGTGTCTTTTCCTTGAACTGATTTTAATCCTTATTTCTATCAGGATTTGCGGTTCAGGGGATTAGTGCCGAGGCGGTCACGGCTTCTCGTATTTCTTTGGAAAGGGCCCAAGAAATAATTTTGTGCTCTACATCGAAAAGGAAAGCTATTGATGACCAAGACTCCGAAGAAGAAGAAGATGGGGGTTCCTTGATAACAAGGCCACGGGCTCGTAGACGCATTATTTCCGATGATGAAGCAGAATCATCCCCCCATCATTCTATTCCTCTTACCGCATCTGTTGAAGCCCTGGTAGTGATCCCTGATGACGTTGATGATATACCCGCTGCTACTCATGGTTCTATTGAGAAACTTTTTATCCGCGGGGTTGGTAGTGAAAACTTAGGTCCAGTTTCTGATGAATCACACTTGGCTTCTTTTTCTACTCCCGTTTCTATGACTCCTTCTTTGCCAACCATGGCTGTTTGAATTCCTCCACAGGCTGTTTTTACTGCTTCTACTGTTCCTCCTTCAACAACTCCCCCTTCACCCGTTCAGTATACTGAGGTTGGTTCCTCAAGTAGGAGTGGTGCTATGAGGCAGGTGATTATTGAAGTCCCTGCTGAGGGTAATCTTTTACGAAAATTGGGTCAAGCAGACGTATGGCTAAAGACCTTAATTGGACCTGTTGAGAGAGCTAAGATAGATAGCCATAGTTCTTTGACCCTGATGAATGACATAGTGCACGTTTCTTTAAAGGTATTCCTTTTTTTTCAAACTTTTTACTTTGTCATTTTTTCTTATCTTCAGGATTCTCACTTCCTTCCCTTTCCCTCTTTTTTTAGGCCAATCTCATCGGCACAGAGATGATGAAAAGGGTTATCCTCTCGGAGCAGTTAATGCGTGATTATCAATTGGAGGCATTTAATTGGAAGGAACAATATGGAAGTATTCAGATTGATGTAGAGTTTTTAGAAGAAAGTAAGGGTACCTTGGAGCACCAGGTGCAAGCTTTGACTTCAAAATTAGCAGTTGAAAAGGCTTCCTCAAGTCAAGCAGATAAAGAAAAGGCTCGTCTTGAAACTTCTTTTTCCGAGCAGCTGTCCAAGGCAAGTGACGAGATTAGAGAGTTGAAGGATCTCTTGGGTGAGAAAAAGATTTATGCTGGTGAGCTCGTGCAAAATTTGACCCAAGCCCAAGAAGACCTCCGGGCTTCTTCTGATAAGGTTTGTTCCTTAGAAAATTCCCATGCCTCTATTCAAGATTCTTATGAATCTGGCTTGGCTGAAAATGAAAAATTTAAAAATGAAATTGCTGATTAGGAAAGAGACTACGAGATCCTTGAAGATAAATCTTCCATTGAAGTGAGTTGGGCGTTTTTGAATTCTCGCCATGATACCCTTGTTGAGGCTAGCCAAGAGAATTTTAACTTGGAATCTGAGTTAGCCAAGATCAAAGAAACTATTGAGAAGACTCAGCAGAACCAAGACTTTTCTCTCGTGGCCAAAGTTTCTGAAAATGTTGAAGTTGATACGGGTATCCTCACTCCTTCAAGCCAAGTTGAGCCCATTGAGCCCGCTACTGTTGATGTACCTGTTTCAGTTCCTTCATCTTCTCAGTGACAAGTTTAAGTTGTTTGAATTTGTTTGTGTTGTTTTTTTTACTTTTTGGAAAATTGTGGTTAAAACACTTGGTCTCATTTGAGGTTTGTTTTGGAAACTGAATTCCCCGGAGCTTTTATGGGGAAATATGTATAAACAATTTGCAGTTATGACTAAGTTCATACTTAGTCTAAGTTTTTTAATATTAAGAAGTTTTTCGTTACTATTTGAACTTCTTTTTTGTTTATTCTTGCCTTTATTTCTAAGGACTTACGGAATAACTTGCATATTTATTCTTCAAAAATGCTTCTATTAACTTCATGAATATTTAAATTAATTATAAATTTTATAAAAGAGGGCCCTTTTATATTCGACACTTAATGAAGAAGACATCTCAACTTCATAATGGTGTTAACATACGATAAAAGAAATTAGAATACACATGTTTCTTTGAAATAACTTTGACAAGTTTTTATTTGACTTTGTCTAGTTTTGAATAATACTTTACATGTATTTGAATTACATCTATAACTTTCTCGTAACTGTTTTTCTTGTAACATATTTAGAAATAAAAAGCAAACACAAGGTTTTTATCTATAGCCCGTTTCAATACATTGCCTTTACCCTAAATAAGATAAGGTTTTTCTTTGGCCTTAGCTCGTGACTTTGCTCTTCACTTGACTCATTCAATGAGTGAACTTTCAGGCTTGATCTTTGATTATTTTCCAATCTTCTTTGCCTTCTTTATACACATGACTGTGTATACTATATAGTCCCCCAAGTGTTTGAGCGTTGAAGTATGAAGCCTCAAGCACTTGATTTCCTCTCATTTGGTCCTTTCCCTGAAAAGGAAAAATATATGGGACTCGGAGGTGCGATTATAGTTGAAGACTGCTTAACCCGTTTGAATTTCTATCAGAATAATTGTAACCCTAGGTCGGGAAGTTTAATTTATTTCACGTGCCTTGCAGGTCGTGACTCATCATTTAGTACATGCTAGCTTTTTACCTATCATCTAAAATCGTTAGTAAAATTTTAACAATTCAATAATAGAATTTTAAAACCTAGATACCTGACCATGGGTATTTCTTAGAAGTAGTATCTCTTCAAAACGAACAACATTCCAATGTGAAGGTAATATCTTGCCATCCATCATTTCCAGTTTGTATGCTCCTTTCCCTGCGATATCATGAATCATGTAAGGTCCTTCGCAGGTTGGACTTAGTTTCCCCGTATTAGCTTCCTTTGTAGATTGAAAAATGTTTTTGAGCACGAAGTCCCCAATCTTAAAGAATCCGAGGCGTGCTTTTCGATTGTAATATCATTCTATGACCTGCTTTTGCGCTGCCATTCTTATTAATGCAGCTTCTCTTCTTCCTTCAAGTAGATCAAGATTCATCCGTATTTCTTTATCAGTAGACTCTTCTGATGCTTGTGTAAACCTTGTACTCGCTCTCCTATCTCAATTGGGATCAAAGCTTCAGCTCCATAAACCAATGAAAATGGTGTTTCTCATGTACTTGTTTTTGCTGTTGTACGGTATGCCCATAAAACAAGTAACAATTCTGGCCAATCGGGATGGACCAAGTCATAATCCCCAATGGTGCTCTACCCCACGCTCGCTATCCGGCGTGCAAGTCACCTCAATATAGCACTATGATGTGCAATCCGGGGTTTCAAACCCTCAGGATATCATTTACAATCATTACACACCTCGAACCGGTGAAATCCCTAGCTCGTGACGCCTTTACCCCTCAATTCGGCCTCTACGGGCGTCGACTCTAACCAAAATCGGAGCGAAAACATCACAATATGATAAGGGAACAATACCCAATTGAAAACAATCAAAAAATACCAAGAATCTCGAAATTAGCAAAACCCGAGCCCCGGGCCCACTTCTTGAAAAATTATAAAATTCACATCACCAGATTCCTCATCTCGCCACGAGTCTATACATATCAAATTTACCAAAATCCGAGCTCAAATGCTCCCTCAAATCCCAATTTTTCGGTCTCTTAAGTTCAAGCCCTAACCTCCATTTTTGACCTCCAATTCCTTAATTTTTCACCCTTAATTCATGCAATAACACATTAGATTTATGTTTTAGGCTTAGAATTCCTTACCTCAATGAAGTCCCTTGATTCCCTCTCCAAAATTGCACAAAAACCTCCAAGTCCGAAGTGAAAATATTGGGTTCTTTCAAAAATTCGCGAAGATAGAATTTTAATACCTCTGAACATGCCTTTTCGCTTCTGCGATAACCAGGCCGCTTCTGCGCACCCGTTTGTGCGGAAATTGTTTCGCTTCTGCGGAACCACACTACTATGCCATGGACCACTTTTGCGGTCACTAACCGCTTCTGTGGAAGCCGCGTATGCTAAAAAACATCCGTTTCTGCGAAAATCTCCAAAAAACAAAACTTCGCTTCTGCGACTTCCCCTTTGCTTCAGCGGAACCGCTTCTGTGGTCCATTTCTGCAGAAGCAAAATTACCAGATACCAGACCCTTCAGTAGTCCTTAAACTGAACATTTCATCCCGTTAGCCATCCGAAATCACCCCGAGGCCCCTGGGACCTCAATCAAAAGTACCAACACATCTTAAAATATTATTCAAACTTGCTCCAATCATCAAAACACCTCAACTGACACCAAAATCATCAAATTGCATCGAATTCAAGCCTAAGTTCTTCAAAACTTCTGAAACACGCAGCCGATCAAAAACCCAACCAAATCACCTCCGAATAACCTGAAATTTGCACACACATCCAAAATCACCTAACGAAGCTATTGCAACTCTCGGAATTCCATTTTGACCCTCGCATCAAAATCTCACCCATCAACCGGAATTCGCCAAAATACTAACTTCGCCAATTCAAGCCTAATTCTACACCAGACCTCCAAAATCAATTCCGATCGCACTCCTAAGTCACAAATCATCCCCCCGAAGCTAACCGAATCGCCGGAAATCACATCCGAGCCCTCTAACTTAATAGTTAACATCCGGTTGACTTTTCCGAAACAAGCATTCCTTAGAGAGACTAAGTGTCTCATTTTCTACCAAAACCAATCCAAATCAACTCTAACACACCAAATACTGATAATGAAACATGAAGAAGCATAAAATGGGGGAAATGGAGCGGTAACTCATGAGACGACGGGTCGTTTCGTTACATCCTCCCCAAGTTAAACAAACGCTCGTCCTCGAGCGTACCCAGAGTTGTCCTAGAAGCCAACTAATAGCTGAATGACCTTACCAAGCATATACCCGGGGGTGATCCCACGTCACCCTATCTCGCATAGGTCCGATAACACAACATAGCTGAAATTCCACAATCCATCTAGTCCATAAACCATAGAACCACATTGCACTTTCCGGAATCATACACAAAAGTCAGAACCTCACATCTATAATCAGAATAAGCCCGAACAAGCTGTAATAAGCCATACCTGCAACCTCAGATGCAATCGCATGATATCCTACATAACCCAAACACTCAAAACGATAACTTCTATTCACAGCAGTTGCCCACAACACCCGAATACTGGTAGAAAACCACTTATCAACTAAGGTCTTATTCCAACACTTCCATATACTGGCAACAATAAATGTAACGCGCAATAAACCGTAACCATTTCTCATTCATGAAGCCACTTCCCTTTTTACTAATACCACAGCAGATTCTGAGCCAAACCTTGATATTATCCATCCAACAAGCTGAAATCAAATCCGTTCGTATTCATTAGTGACCCCAACGTTCATCTCGAATCTAACATACCACTCTGGTGATATGACACCTCTTACATGCCAAAGCCACAACTTGCATAATATGCGCACCAATAAGAAATCATGAAAATGACTCAAACGAAAGAGTTTTACCTCAAGCTCATCAATACCATCACCACACAAGGCTGAGACCCCGTCTCACATCATAGAAATAAAACACCTAAATCGACCCTGAAAGGTCATATCTCCACGTGGCCTCGCCACAATGCGCGATCCTATCCCAACACTATTATACATGAAACACCTCAAGTCACTATGCTTAAAATAGATATCCACGCACAATTTGATGTCTGGAACCCAAGCAATTCATTACACCCACGGTGAAACAGATAACATACGACACGCAACCCAGTAGGTCATAACCAACACTTCATTTATCGAGCAACACCCAATTACTCTTCCCGCTCGACTTTCACTATGAATCCCCAATAGAACCGCACCACATGTGCCCATAACCAACAATTCATAAGGTCTCATAACAAAGCAAATCAAGCTGAATACATAGCCACGTTAGCCTGCCAACGAACTCATTCTGAAGCTGATCCTTCCAATACTACAACACCTTCCAAAGCCGTACGATACGGTGCCCGACACCAAATCCATATCGAAATCCACCACCTCACCCGGAGACGTTCCCGGCCACAAGAAACGCATCTGAAAAGTCCCTCAACATCAAAACTGAATCAATGGTTGAAGCCTTTGCACTGACATCCATCATGAAGGCCCAATTAAGAAAAGCAATCCTTCCCAGCCGTCCGCTTGGTCTTTGAAATATAAACCACTCTTCTAGAACATAATCCGACGCACCTCGCCACTCAACCCGTGGCATTTTCCGGCATAGCCCATAGCGCAATAGTCTAGAATAACCCAACACTGAGACAGCCAGTCTACACCCCAACATCATATCCAAAATCTAACATGCCAAGCAAAGAAAGATCTACTCGGGCCTCTAAATCCCAATAACCGCTAAACGGTACCGATACACACGATCCACAACCACTGCATAGGCTGTACATAAGAACTTCCAGTCTCCAACTCCATATAGCACACGAATCGCCATACCTTATCCCAAATTCTAATACATATCACATCTCAATCACCCAATCATTCCACGAAAGATATTCTAAGATTTCACTGTGCCATTAAACAAACTCAGATATCAGCAGTCGACCTAACAAGAAAGCATCGCAATACTACCGAAGTATCATCAGTTTAATCACATTACCTTTTTCAGAGACGTACACTCTCATCAAATCACTTCCAATTAGCAGTATCATTTCCCTGATTATCCGAGGCTACCCGTTGCCTAGGAGTTTTATGAACTTCCTTTCAGAACTAAACTGTAACCTTACACACACGAATTCCAATCCTCCACAACATATCGCATATACCATACCACCCTAGGATAATATGAGAACTCCATCTCCCTTCCTAGCCACAAACATCTACGTACTCAACTAGTAAAGAACTCTCCTTTGGTCCTATCTAGAAGAAAAAAATCACTACACATACCATGCTCCACATGCCCACAGAAATATACATCTCCAAACCACGATAAAACCCAATAAGAACTCTCTCCCAATTCCATTTGCACGAGCTAAACTGCCAGGACTGAATCCTTCTATCCAAACCAAGCTAAGCAAGCTGTCAGAACTCAAGAGCTTTGCTGCACAATACCTGTACGAACTCATTGCCTCAAACACTCACAAAGAATTAATCACATCCTTACCATACCGATTCGGTCCACTAACAAGCTATTCTATCTATCTAATTTCCCTTCTAATTCATCATCCACTTGATATTCTCTTTTGCTGTAGCACCACAATGCCTCAACCCACGCTTACCACATGAGACCTAAGCATGAACCACACTGTCTAAAACTCATAAGCCGCTGAATACTCTCCCTCGAATATTCTCAAAAACACCACATTCCACTGCACTTAACCCTGAAGATCTTCTTGTGAATCTAAATCCGTTGCCTGTACTTCCCTGGTACTGATGTATAGAATCCCATAATTAACATAGAAATACCACAAATCTGAACCTGTTCCAATGAAAACACAGTTTCTAACCACACATGCAACTTTAAGATACCCGATTGTTCCCTGTAGACTCTTGAACACATTAGATCCATTTTCAGAAATCATTCTCTCTTATTCAAACTCCAAATCACCTGACCTGACGGACAGAACCACCTGTGCCTCATTGGCACTCCGATACCGCAAAATGATATCTTCATCCCAATGCAACTAAACAACTTCCCGCTCGATACAACGAGCATCCTTTGCCAATAACACTCTAGACATTGTGTGAATCTCATACTCTATAAAACATAATATGACCTCTATCACAATTTTGCTTCACTCGTGCCATCCTCGGGTCAATTTCTGCGACCAGAACTAATTCGCCAGCACGCCTCAAATCGGAACCAACATACCACATAACCATGCAATCAGCTAATCAACAACAACCTCCCCAGCTTGGCTCGAAGCCATATATCAGGACACACTTAATAACCCATAGCACTTTTACTCTAATGATGCCACAATATCATATTGAAATTAACCTCAAATAATCTACAAGTTTGTGAAAACACAGTTTATCTAGTACTGTAATCCCCTGCAATCTCGCATTCATCCCCACATCAGTTGATTCCACGCTCTTAAGCGACCCGAATTTTTCAAATTTCAACACGTACTCCTCAATTACACATGAGACCTTCTAACATATACATAAAGATCATACCACTTAAGAACACTCCGCATGAGATAACCCACCTGCTTTGCCTCAATTTAGTATTTCATCATACCTTCCACTGTCATACCCATTACCCAGTCATATAGTCTTTCCTGGGTCTGAACTCCTACCGCCACATGTAATGCACTTCACTCCCCAACTAGGAGACACGAAAATATTCTTCACGCGCCCATAGTTCGGGCTACACATCAAATCACAATAGGAATTGAACACTTAACAGTTCATCTATTATCAACCAGACTTCTTCGTCACTACCAAGTCATATAGATACACCTCACAATACTAACATACACTTCACATGGACATCCAACCGCCATTCCGGCTAATAGGGGCAATACCGAACATAGAAGTTTAAAACACTTGCTCACACAATTAGCACCTCGGTGCTCAAGCCATAGGCAAGATTCGGCCTAAAGTCCTCCAGACTGGCCCAACATAAACTCACAGAGATTACATCTCGCCCCTTGATCGGGGAATCACAAGCCATCAAGGCACAACAGATATTGAGCGCTTATGTGCACTTACAAATGCGTGAAAGGAATTTCAAGAGTTTCTTTTCAAGCTGAACCAAGGACGAATGATAAGAATTCAAGAATGTGAAGTTTTCCTAAAGGTTCTGCAACCTCTCGAGGATAAGTAAAGACATCTTCGTACCGATCCACGAGACTCTACGAAACCTGATCATGACTCGTGAGACCTAGTAACCTAGGCTCTGATACCAACTTGTCACGACCCAAACCCCAAACCCGATCGTGATGGCGCCTCTAGTGAAGACAAGGCCAGCCAACAGAACAACAATACCACTCTTAACAGTTACTTAGCATGAATAAGTCTAAATCATAGTAATATAATCATTAGTGCGGAATAAACGTGATAAAACAGGGAAAACCATCCCGACTCAGCCCGAAATCGGGGTGTCACAAGTCACGAGCATCTATAGGGATGAAATTACCACTTTACAGTCTGAAATACACTGAATAATAATAATGAATAACATAAAAGGACTGTGGTGCTGTGAACACTGACAGTCACCTCGCTAAAACCCTACAACTCTGCCTCCACGCGGCCAATACTCGCTACCGGGTGAATAATTACCTGCAACTGCACGCGAGGTGCAGGGAGTAAAGTGAATGCTCCAACTCAGTGAGTAATAAAGGTAAATAATAACTGAGCAGCAAGAAATCACGTATGCAACCAACATGCTGTATAGAAGCCGGGTATAATTTTCTGAGAAAATAATGAAATCTGTGAAATCTTTAGAAATACCTTGGCTCAGTTCAAATCTCTTTTGAAAATGATCTTTTCAATACTTACAGAAATGATTTCAAAATAGTTAGTGCTGATAGGCACAGAAAATTTGCCCCTCTAGCACAAATACCACAGTATAACAAGTAAAAAGGCAAATAAGTATGCAAGATGAGCACATAAAAGTTCGCCCCTCGGGCATAGCTCAAACCAGTACCAGCCCTTCGGGCTCAATATCACATCCCTCATAACAATATCAGCTCCTAGGGCTCAGTATCAGTTACGCAGTACAACATCAGCCCCTCGGGCTCACTCTCAATCATATAGGTACCCGCGCTCACTGTGGGGGTGCAGACTCCGGAGGGGCTCCTACAGCCCAAGCGCTATATCATCATAAGGCCTGAAAGCCTGTACATATCAACATGAGGCCTGAAAGCCTTCTCACAATACACTCGAGGCCTGAAAGCCTCCTCACATATCACTCGAGGCCTAAAAGCCTCCTCACATATCACTCGAGGTCTAAAAGCCTCCTCACATCACTCAACATGTCCCCACACATGGCCCTCGGCCTCAATTAGTCCAAAAATAATCATAAGCCCCTCGGGCATCAGTAAAGACAATAATGCTCATCTCAAACAATAGTAAAAATATCAGTTAAAAACTCAAGGTTGAGTAAAAATATATCTGAGTTTATGAAATAGTGTAATTCAAATGGACTGAGTTCAAATAATATTTCAAATAGTGAGGAAAACAGTCATGATAGCTCACAAGGATTTCAGACAGTCGGCAATTAGCCCCAAGTATGGCAATCAGCCCAAATCTTAATAATATCAAATAAGTTTCAGTCAATTACACAGTAAAATCATCAACCGGGACGGACCAAGTCACAATCCCCAACAGTCCTCTACCCCACGCTCGCTATTTGGCGTGCAAGTCACCTCAATATAGCACTACGATGTGCAATCCGGGATTTCAAACCCTCAAGATATCATTTACAATCATTACTCACCTCAAACCGGTGAATCCCTAGCTCGCGATGCCTTTGCCCCTCAATTCGGCCTCCACGAGCGTCGAGTCTAACCAAAATTAGAGCGAAAACATCACAATATGATAAGGGAATAATACCCAATCGAAAACTATCGAAAAATACCAAGAATCTCGAAATTAGCAAAACCCGAGCCCCGGGCCCACTTCTTGAAAAATTATAAAATTCACATCACTGGATTCCTCATCTCGCCACGAGTCTATACATATCAAATTTACCAAAATCCGAGCTCAAATGCTCCCTCAAATCCCAAATTTTCGGTCTCTTAAGTTCAAGCCCTAACCTCTATTTTTGACCTCCAATTCCTTAATTTTTCACCCTTAATTCATGCAATAACACATTAGATTTATGTTTTAGGCTTAGAATTCCTTATCTCAATGAAGTCCCTTGATTCCCTCTCCAAAATCGCACAAAAACCTCCAAGTCCGAAGTGAAAATATTGGGTTCTTTCAAAAATTTGCGAAGATAGAATTTTAATACCTCTGAACAGGACTTTTCGATTGTGCGATAACCAGGCCGCTTCTGCGCACCCGCTTGTGCGGAAATTGTTCCGCTTCTGTGGAACCACACTACTATGCCATGGACCGCTTTTGCGGTCACTAACCACTTCTGCGGAAGCCGCTTATGCGAAAATATCCAAAAAGCCTAACTTCGCTTCTGTGACTTCCCCTTCGCTTCAGCGGAACCGCTTCTACGGTCCATTTCCGCAGAAGCAAAAATACCAGATACCAGACCCTTTAGCAGTCCTTAAAGTCCAAATTTCATCCCGTTAGCCATCCGAAATCACCCCAAGGCCCCCGGGACCTCAACCAAATGTACCAACACATCTTAAAACATTATTCAAACTTGCTCCAATCATCAAAACACCTCCACTGACACCAAAATCATCAAATTGCATCGAATTCAAGCCTAAGTTCTTCAAAACTTCTTAAACACGCAGCCGATCAAAAACCCAACCAAATCACCTCCGAATAACCTGAAATTTTGCACACACATCCAAAATCACCTAACGAAGCTATTGCAACTCTCGAAATTCCATTCTGACCCTCGGATCAAAATCTCACCCATCAACCGGAATTCGCCAAAATACTAACTTCGCCAATTCAAGCCTAATTCTACACCAGACCTCCAAAATCAATTCCGACCGCACTCCTAAGTCACAAATCATCCCGCGAAGCTAATAGAATCGCCGAAAATCACATCCGAGCCCTCTAACTCAATAGTCAACATCCGATTGACTTTTCCAAAATAAGCCTTCCTTAAAGAGACTAAGTGTCTGATTTTTTACCAAAACCAATCCAAATCAACTCTAACACACCAAATACTAATAATGAAACATGAAGAAGCATAAAATAAGGGAAACAGAGCAGTAACTCATGAGACAACGAGTTGGGTCATTACATATATGGGTCCAAATTTGACCAACGACGACCAACGACGAGCACGATGAATGACGAGTTCTTCTTGATTTGATGTCCTGCACGAGATGAACTTAGGACAGATGAAAGACTATACATGTGGGGTCTTTACCTTATCTATCTTTCCTTCTAGAGATTATTACATTTAGCTAAGATTTACCCCTTCATCTTGGATTGATTTGTTCAAAAGGGTTTTAATAACTTTTGAGTCAAACAATTTGGCAACGTTTGTGGGGATTTCTATAGCTGAAATCGTAGTTTTCATCTAGATTCTCGAAAGAAATAATCACTTTTCTTTAGCTTCATAAAAACCAACAATGGAGGAAAAGGGAGAAGCGAGGCTAAAGACAATAGTGGGTGTCACAAACAACCTCCTGAATTCCCTCAATGAAGCTAGTGGAGAAGATAACGAAAATGCAACACCAAGTACCACACCTGAGGGATAGATCTCACCTCCCCCGCACGGGGATCTAACGATCCTGCACGAGAGGGAAACCTCAACATTCACAGCAGAAGGAATGCCACCGGCTGTCAAAAGCCTACTAGAAGAATGGTTGACAAGCACCTTGAGCAACATGCTCGAGAAACCCATTCAGAGAGATACTGAAGACACGTTACCTGCAGAAACTACATCAGCTACCGATGAGGCAAACACTACACGAACAGGTAACGCCCGTACTATTGCTGATACAGGTAATGATGCGCTCATGGCCATCCTAAAGAAAATGGAGGAGATGGAAAATGAAAAAAAATGCTTCGCGACCAGATGAAGGAACATCAGGAAAGGGTCGATAAAATACCAGGCGCTACGAAGTTGTTACCAAAACGCAATATGGGTCGATTCGTCGAACACCCATATAGCGAAGGGGTAGCTCCGCATTCTATTCCAAAAAACTTCAAAATACCGCCATATTTGAAAATATAATATGGTACCACGGACCCAACTACCATCGCAGTCAATATCAATGTTCGAAACATCCAAATAATATGGTACCGTCTCTACTGCTAAAAGAGTTCGGCGAAACTCTGATAGGAGGAGTGCTGACATGGTATTCCCAACTACCATCGCAGTCAATATCAACGTTCGAAGAAATGGCAGATAAGTTCGTCACCGCTCATGCGGGAGCAAAAAGGCAGAGGCCCGGGTCAATGACATCTTCGCCATTAAGCAAACGAAAGCAAGGGACTTCGAGACTTCTTATCCCAGTTTAATAGGGTAAGGATGAGCCTACCGAACGTTTCAGAAGGAATGGTAGTAGCAGCGTTTCAAAATGGGCTAAACAGAAATGGGTCAAAAGCAACTAAAAAGCTACTGAGCAGACTCATGAAATACCCCCTACCACGTGGGAAGAGATCCATAATGCCTATTGTGCCGATGTGAGGGCAGACGAGGATAACCTGAATGGCTCGCTCCAACGATTAATATTAGTTCAAGTCGAGACAAGGAGAGATCGCTGCAATGATAGTTGAAGGGGTTAACTACCGCGTTTTAATCAGGAAAGGCACCGGCCCTATATCCGAACATCCAATCCATCTCCTCCACGACATGCAGACACTATACCTCGACACGCCCCCTCCCCCCCAAAACGAAAGAGGTATGACTCGTACTATACAAATGATTATTGGCGAAGGCGATGAAATGAGAAATTCACCACCACGGATAAACTCAAACGGATGATTGCCCACGAACGGTACGACGACCTCGAAGACAGTATCATCTTCAATAAGTTGGATAACGATGATTTGTCTTTCCTCACTATGATGCCTTGGTTATAACTTTACACATTGCGGATACTGATGTAAAAAGAATAATGGTGGATGACGAAAGCGGCACGTGTATTTTTCACCCACGAGTTCTCATGAAGATGAGGCTCAAGGATAAAATAATACCATATTGCATAACACTAACGAGTTTTAATAATGCAGTAGAGTGAAGCTCTAGGGAAATAGTGCTGCCCGTCCTGGTAGGAGGAGTCACCTTGGAAACGACATTCCACGCCATGAACCAAGAAACCTCCTACAATGAGATCATAGGACGGCCATGGATACACGCCATGCGCGCCGTCTCGTTGAGCTTCTATCAAGTAATCAATTTTCCCACCCCATGGGGGATATTCAGCATCCGAGGTAAGCCACGTACCACCCCAAGAGTGCTATCGGATAGCCCAAGACTGCACACACACCAAACAACTAAAATGGGCAAGTACGGAGGCATAACAATCAGCCATGTCGGGAAACAAACGCGACGCACAAATAGAAACCATCAAAGACCCGAATGTCATAGAAGCTTGCAAAGCAACCGTATAAGATCTTGATCCTGTTCAAATGGACCATAACGATAGCACGAGAAAGGCCTATGTCAGACACAACCTCTCAGAACCAGGTAAATATCGTGAGTTTTTAACTAATAACACCGATTTTTTTGCCTTTTTCCCACTCAGATATGCCAGGAATCCCAAGGGATATCACCACACACAAGCTGAACATTGACCCTCTTTGCCCTCCGGTAAGGCAAATGAGGAGAAAGTTCAATGTTGCCATCAATGAGGCAGTCAGCGAAGAAGTTGTAAATTACTTGCCATCAGTTCCATCAGGGAATCGAAATACCCAAATGGGTCACTAATGTGGTCATGGTAAAAAAGAAGAACGGCAAATGGCGGATGTGTGTTGACTTCACCGACCTAAACAAAGCATGACCGAAAGATTCCTTCCCGCTACCACACATCGATCAACTCATCAACGCAACAATAGGACATGAATTATTGAGATTTTTGGATGCCTACTCCGATTACAACGAAATCCTAATGGCCGAAGAAGATCAAGAAAAGACCACTTTCATCAATCGTCAAGGAACATACTGCTACAAAGTAATGCTGTTCGGACTCAAGAATGCAGGAGCGACATATCAAAGATTAGTCACCAAGATGTCCAAAGAGCAACTCGATAAGACCATGGAGGTTTACATCGACGATATGATAGTAAAATCAACAAAAAAAGAGGATCACATTAGCCATCTGAAGGAGGCCTTCAAGATATTGAGGCAGTACGGGATAATGTTGAATCCTAAAAAATGCGCCTTCGGTGTAACTTCAGGAAAGTTCCTGGTTTCCTAGTATAAAAAAGAGGTATCAAGGTCAACACGAACCAGATCAGAGCCATCGAAGGAATACCGAAGGTACTGACTAGAAAAAAGTAGGTGCAAAAATTGACAGGACGAATAGCCACCTTGTCGAGGTTCATCTCACGATTGTCAGATAAATGCCACAAATTCTTCAATGTGCTAAAGAAAGACCACAGACTGCAATAGAATGCAGAATACATCGACGCACTGAGAAAAATAAAAACATATCTATCTTCGCCACCCCTACTCGTCAAGGCAGACCCAGGTGAATGTCTACTTGTGTATCTAGCAGTCTCTGAAGTCGCCGTCTTGGTCCGCGAAAATGAAGGTACACAATCTCCGATTTACCATATCAGCAAAACCTTAATCGATGCTGAAACGAGGTACCCTCACATTGAAAAACTAGTTTTGGCATTAGTCATAGCTTTACGAAAGCTTAGACCATATTTTCAATGTCACCCCATTAAAGTGGTGACAACCTTCCCCCTAAGGGGTATTCTACACAAACACAAATTATCGGGTAGGTTGGCCAAATGGGCCATAGAACTAAGAGAGCACGACATACCAACTGTGAAATGTCATTAAGTCATAGGTGCTCACCAATTTCGTTACTGATTTCAGCGCAGAAATATTGCCTGAAATAGAGCACAAAGTGCTCCGCACTTCTACACATACCAACCTCTATGTCCTCTACACCGACGGTGCTTCTAATGCCTTGGGATCAGGACTGGGACTTGTCCTCAAAGTTCCTTCGGGTGAAATAATTCACCAGTCATACGATGCCCCGAGATGACTAACAACAAGGCCGAGTATGAAGCTGTGATTGCAGGATTGAAATTAGCCCTCAAATACGGCGCCCGACGACTCGTCCTCCATTGCGACTCTCAACTCTTGGTAAACCAAGTCACCGGGACTTTCCGAATCAAAGAAAAAGACTACAAAAGTACTTGTCAAAAATTCACAAACTGCTGCCAGAATTCGATGAATTCCGCCTTGACCAAATACCCAGGGTGTAGAATATCGAAGCAGACTGCCTCGCCAAGCTAGCGGCAGCCACCAAAAATATCAATAAGGAAAACTTGGTCACCCTTCTCCATTCCGCAATAGATCAAGTCGAGGTATGTTTTGTAATCCTGATTTGGGACTGGCGCAACCGTATCCTAACATATTTGTATGCTGGAATGCTCTCACAAGATAGGAAAGAAGCCAAAAAGCTTTGGATTCAGTAGCCAGATACAACCATGCAAACATCAATCTCTACAAAAGAACATTCGGCGTCCCCCTGGCCAAGTGCCTTGGGCCAAACCAAACAAGGCGAGTACTAGAAAAAGTGCACGAAGGGCACTGCGGCGCCTGTTGATACCCAATTTTTTCTTGTATTTTCTAAAATATGCAAAATATCTTCAAAATAGGCTATATATGCATATATAAGTATATCCCAAGGTTACATTATTTTTTTTAATTTTTTAAAGATTTTTAAATCAATTTACTGCCCTATTTTATCAAGAAAAACCCAATAATTGTCACCAAAATTATCATTTTTGGTGATTCATTTATTGGATTCTTATATTTATACTAAAATATATCTAAGATATTTTTTTACATATTTTTATAAATTTAATTAGTAGTTTTAAGGATAAAATTGCATAATTGCAATATTAGCCATTTTTAGGTTTAAATTCGTCTCATATTTATAAAATGGGATTTTATATTTTTAAATCGATAATTATATGTTATAAATTATTTTAGTGCTTTCAATTTGTTTTCAATTTTTTTTTTATTTTCTATAAAATAAATGGGAAAAAGGCCTTTTTAACCTATAGCCATATTTGTCTTTTTAATTTAGCCTAATTAAACCAAACCCCAACCCAAATTAAACCAACCCAAAGACCCAAGCCCAAATCCTAAATCCACCCGACCCAACCCGGATTAAATCTTAGCCGTTGACCAATTTTGATCAATGGTCCAGATCCATTATTACCGAATTAAACCAAATGACCCCCCCCAAACGCCTCTCATTCCTCACTCATCTCTATCTCTCTATCTCTGGTTCTCTCTAGAACCTTCCCCCTTCCCCTCCGCTCCGATTAGCTTCACTCACCTTCTTCGACCACCCCCTGGCCCGAATCCATGGTGGTCTCACCACCTACTGGCCCTCTATGGTTCCTACACACTTGGTTGCTGAAGTTTTCTGGCTTGAACACTAAAAAGCTGGGTCGAGACCTTGTTGATTCAAGTTTTATGGCCATCTTCGGCCTTGCACCAGCAAGCGATGGTTGTTTCGAGCCTGGATTTGATCCCTCTTACTTAGATCAACGACTATCTAAGCCATTCTCACCGTTTGGGTTCCTCTGAAAACCTAGCTTTTGAGGTTCTTCTATTTTCTTTAGATCTATTTTAGATCCGTGTTTTCCCTAAACTTTTAAACGATTTCTTTCAAAAGTTATGCTTTCAAAACCTTTATATTTTTTTCGATTTAGGGTTTTCTTTTTTTTGACTTATTTAGATGTTTCTTCTACTGTGTTATTTGTGTGTTTCTTCTACTATGTTTCTTGTTAAGTTTCTTCTACCATGTTCTTATCAGTTTCATCTATTGTGTTCTTTATATGTTTCTCTACTGTGTTCTTTATGTGTTTCTCTACTGTGTTCTTTATATGTTTCTCCTACTGTGTTCTTGTTAAGTTTCTTCTAATATAATTCTTAATATGCTTCTCCTACTGTTCTTATTAGTTTCTTCCATTAGGTTTCTTATTAGTTCTTCTACTATGTTTCTTGGAGTTCCTCTACTCTATTTCACATGTTGTTCTTTTACTATGCTTCTCATGAGTGCCTGCTACTGAAAGAGCATGTTAAAGGTCTCAGTTCCTTTCTGAGACCTCTGAACCTGTTTCGATTAGTATCTTTTTCCTTGATTACTTATCCTCTCATCTCCGCACTCTATTGATTGTAAAACCCTAGAATTTGGGGGTTCATTCGAGTTTGAGAACATTGGCTATGTGATATGACTTCATCTTTGAAATTGTCTGATTTCAGAAACCCTAACTATTTCGAGTTTCTGAATTTGTTTCATTTTTTGCTCAACTGAGTCTTGAAATCTTTGTTTCAACCTCTATTTCTTTAAGCAATTCTGATTCTCCACTAAACTCTTCTAAGGTCTTTACACTGGACCTTTTGTATGCTATTTGATACTATCTCTCTTCTACATTTCTGACCTATGTGACTACCATGATCCTATATTCTATTACCTACTGATTTTGCAATGACATGACGTTTTTCTTTGCCCTAAATTCAGCTTAGCATGTTTGTATGCTCTTTATATGTGCTGAACTTCCCTTTAAAATGGCTTTTAATTTTGATTAATTTTTGACTTCCTTTTGTATATGTTTGATTGATTTCTTTCCTTGTTTGCTGATTTTCCCGTAACTCGATTTAAGTTAAAAACTTTCCTCAGCTTTTCTGACTTGGTTCATTCATGGACCAGTGATTATAAAATCTTTGATCCTTGATTTACTGTCTACTAATTAATTTTTCTTACCTTATTTATATAAACGTATATTTCAAAGTTCTGCCTTTTAAGTAATTTTTTATGTATTTAACCCTAATTGCCTACTTGGCACAAGATGCTTGTTTGATCTCTTTCCTTAAATAACTTTCTTTCTCATTACCGTTTAAGTCTGAATTCCTTAATTAAAGGAAGTCTTGTACTGATTGATATTAATTAATACCCAGTTCCTTAATTGTTTTCTTACCTTATTTTTGCCAGTTTTTCACACTATAAGTACACGACTCTTTCATTAACAAAAAAAAATCCATCACTGGTAGTCTTTCAAAACTTACACTTACACTTGAAAGTATTCTCTCTTATTGCTTGTACTGTGGCCTGTTTACAAGTTTGCTTTCTACTTTCTCTACTTGTTTCTTTGAAACTAGTATGTCCTGATTTGAGCTTTCTTTAGCACCACAACAATGTGTTTATTTACTGCTTTTTGCATCCTTGTTTATTTATTGCTGCTGTATGGTTCAACCCTTACTCTAGCATCTTGATTTCTTTCTGCCTATTCTATTATGAATCCCAAACCCCTGCCCCCTATGTGTTTAAGATATGGTTTGGAGTATGGAAATACTACAAGTTATCGTCTATGAATCAAACTAGACCCCTGGGATCCTAGCTTCTAATAGTGTGAGTTTCTGGCAGGCTTACAGGTGTGCTAGCACTCCCCATTGTTGGGCATGCCTAAAGTCTGCCTTTGCCTAAGCAACAAGCTATTTACAATCTCCCTATTCCCCTGAACCCCTTATGTGTGCTTATTTGTAGCTGGTTCCCTCTTCTTTTCCCATATTAGCATTTCGTTCTGCACTTGCACACTTTCTTAGTCTTTAAGTTCTTCCCCCCTCTTGTGAGCCTTGCCTTGGGACCCTTTGAGTTCCCTCTGAACTTGGACACTTGAGGGCTGGCCTTTCCACACTGCACTTGTCCCAATTTGATAATACATTTGGGTGTGAGCATTGCCCATAGTTCCTTTGAGACTCTTAGGGAACTTTGACACACTCAAATGGGAGAAAGGCTTTGGATCATGATCTCATGGAGTTGTTTTACCTCATATTTCAGGCATGAAGTTTGAATCAGGCTCTCCTTGGTTGTACTTTTTATTTTTTGATGTATTTTTTTTACTTTATTCTGGGCTGTAATAATTTCTAATAAACTCTTGGGGGTGGTTAGTGAAAAGGGGTGGGTAACTATGTATGCAAAAGGGGTAGATACCATGCCTATATGTATTTTAAATTTGCATGCATATAGAAATCATGCGTATAGGTCCTTTTGAATCCTGTATATCCATTTTCATCTAGAAATCATGTCCATAAGTATCTAGAAATCTGAATTCTGCATATGTATATAGAAAATATGCCTATAGGTCCTTCTGAATCCTGTATCCATTTTCATCTAGAAATCATGTTCATAGGTTTTAAACAAATTCTGCACTTAGATATCATGCTCATAGTTTTTTAAACCATTTATGCACTTAGATATCATGTTCATAGGTTTTAAAACAATTTCTGCACTTAGATATCATGTTCATAGGTCTTAAACAAGAAACTGCAATTAGATATCATGTTCATAGGTCTTAAACAGAATTCAACACCTAGATATCATGTCCATAAGTTTAAAACGAGTGTTCTGCATTTTATACCATGTTCAAAAAATCAACTACACATAGAAAGCATGCCTATAGGAACTCTTAATCTAATCTGAGCCGCTTCATTCACATATGGAACTAAAATCAGTAACAACGGTACTATTAGCTGTAGAACTTATAATCTTCGTTAAAAACCCAGCCTTTCTTTTAACAATCTAACTCCTCTTTTAACCAGTATGTGTCCAGTTTACTTTAAACCCTATTATTTCGTTGCATTCTGAATTCAATAGATACCATGACTATAAGATCCTTGTCCGATACTTAGGCAAGCCTTAGGGTAAAGTTATAAATTAAATTAGTTCTGTTAATTGATACAACCAGTAGGCAGGCCTGATTTGGGCTTCTTATCTGAATTATGTAATAAATCAGTCTGTCTCAACCTTTAAGTTCTTGCATGTTTAGTACTTAATCAGACCTTAACTAGTATGTGTAAGTCATGCTAATTATGTGCTTCTTTGTTTAAAGGGGGTATATCTGAGCCTTTGCTGTTATGTGCTTTTCCTCGACTTGCTATACATGTTTTGTATGTCGCCTTATAATTTTTGCCATTAAAACCTCAAACAAGCCTAACATCCCTCCCCCTTAGGATTAGTAGTCCTAAATGCCCCTAGGACTGATAGGATTAGGATGGGTAATATCATGCAATAAGTAAGCGAGACCATTCCGCGCTTTAATACCTTAACGGGGTGGGAAGGGTAGAGATGGATATGATGACCACGCGATAATGCCAGCGTAGCCCCTCATTGATGAGTGATTACCGGGCATTGTGTGGGGTGATCCATATTATTAATAAACCTAGGACCCTATTTCCCTTATTTCTTGTCTCTTTTAAAATAATTTCAAACTCTTTCTTTTAAGAAAAATCAGCTTTCTTTTAATTCTTTCCAGCTTTGTTTGTTTGTAAAACCTTACGTGAAAATCCCCTATTATTTGAAGTTTTATTTGTCTACGTGTTATCTGCATCTAAATTCATAATAATAGTTTGGCCGGGAACTATACTAGTGGATTCTGAGGGGTGCCTAACACCTTCCCCTTAAAATAATTTCAAGCCCTTACCCTATCTCTGGTTACTCAAATCAAAATCTCCTTGGTGTCCTAATGCGCCCTAATCATTAGGTGGCGCTCTTAAAATTAAACTCAATTCCCAAAAGAATGAGTTGTCCTCCCAAATATCATAAACCCGATTTCCGCGGAGGAAAAAGGGGGCACGATAGCGCCCACACTGGATATCGTGCCCTCATCCGCTACCTCATCCGTCCCGGATACTACTGGCCCACCATGAAAAAAAGTCGTAGATTATGTTAGGAAACGTGAATAGTGTCAGAAGTACGCCCCTATTATACATCAAGCAGGGGAACTTCTTCATTCCGTCATTTCACCATGACCATTCATAAAGTGGGGTATGGATATAGTCGGAACCCCTCCCAACCTGACGAGGTAAAGTACGTTTCCTTTTAGTTTTAACTGACTATTTTTCTAAATGGTGGAAGCAGGTGCATACACATAGATACGTGAGCAAGAGGTCATCGCGTTCATATGGAAAAACATAATATGCCATTTTGGTATCCCCAAAGAAATCAGTTGCGACAACAGACCTCAGAATTCCTTGTAGATCAAAAGCTATGAGCTTCCAAAGTAGGACCAGTGAAATTTTCCTCACTGCGGTCCGTACTGCATTTTGTGCGGCCGCAAAGCCTCCACCGCGGTCTGTACTGCATTTTGTGTGGCTGCACATCCCCCACCGCACATGCACTAGATTTTGTGCGGACTGAACTGGTGGGTTCCGAGGCCTACCACTCTTTTGGACCTGCAACAACTATGATTTTTGGCCTAAAACATCCCGGAACCTACCCGAAACTCACCTGAGTCCCCAGGACTTCAAACCAATTGTACCAACACATACCATGACGTCGTTCAAACTTGTTCAAAACTTTGGAATGCTCACAACAACATCAAATCACCAATTTAACATAGGATTTAAGCCTAAGAACTCCAAAAACTCTTAAATTATGCTTTCGATCAAAAAGGCTATCAAATCTCGTCCGAATGACCTGAAATTTTGCAAGCAAGTCCCATTCAACACTGCAGAGCTATTCCAACTTTCGTTATTCCATTCCGACCCTTAGATCAAAATCTTACTATCGGACCAGAAACTTCAAAAATTTGACTCTCGTCATTTCAAGCCTAAATTAGCTACAGACTTCCAAAATACCATCCGACCACACCCCTAGCTCAAAATCACCTAACAGTGCTAACAGAACCGTCAGATTTCCATTTCGAGGTTGTCTTCACACCTTTCTAACTACAGTCAACTTTCCAACACTTAAGCTCTCATTCTGGGACTAAGTGTCCCAAAACTCCCTGAAACTCAAAACCTAACATCCCGGGAAATCAAAATAGCAGAGATAAAACTTGTTATAGAAATTAATAGGGGATCAGGGCGTTAATTCTTAAGACGACTGGTTGGGTCGTCACATCCTCCTATATTTAAACATTTGTTTTTCCTTGAATGAGCATAGAGACATACCTGAAGTACTGAAAAGATGAGGGTAACGGCTGCGCATATATTGCTGGACCTTCACTGATGTAATGTTCTTTGACCTCAGCTTTCTAACCTGCCTGTCCAATACTGCCACTGGCTCCTCAACATAGGATAGATCTTTGTCCAGTTGGACTGAACTGAAATCTAACACGTGCGACGGATCACTATGATACCTCCGGAGCATCGAAACATGAACCGGATGAACTCCTACCAAGCTCGGAGGTATAGCAAGCTCATAAGCAACCTCCCCAGCATGCCTCAATATCTCAAAAGGGCCAATAAACCTCGGACTCAACTTCCCTTTCTTCCTAAATCTCATAAGCCATTCATAGGCGAAACCCGAAGCAGAACCCGCTCTCCAACCATATAGGAAACATCGCAAACCTTTCGGTCCGCGTAACTCTTTTGTCTGGGCTGGGCTGTACGGAGTCTATCCCAAATTACCTTGACCTTTTCCAAGGCATCCTGAACCAAGTTTGTGCCCAGTAATCTAGCATCACCCGGCTCGAACCAACCCACCAGTGATCTGCACCGCCTACCATATAAAGCCTAATACGGTGCCATCTGAATGCTGGACTGATAGCTATTGTTGTATGCAAACTCCGCCAACTGCTCCGAAGAATAGGCAGTACACACAGGAATAAAATAAGAGAACTTGGGCAGCCGATCCACAATCACACAAATAGCATCGAACTTTCTCAAAGTCCGTGGGAGCCCAACTTCAAAGTCCATGGTGATCCGCTCCCACATCCACTCTGGAATCTCTATTTGCTGAAGCAACCCACCCGGTCTCTGGTGCAAATTAAGATCCTTTTGCTTGAACAGATGCTGCAAACTCCGGTGATCATTATAAATCGCACAAGGCACACCGTACAAATAATGATGCCAAATCTTCAAGGCGTGTACAATAGCAGCTAACTCAAGGTCATGGACTGGATAATTCTTCTTATGTACTGTCAACTATTTTGGTGCGTAGGCAATCACCCTACTATCCTGCATCAATACTGCTCCAAGGCCAATCCTCGAGGCATCACAATAGACAGTATAAGACCCCGAACCTGTAGGCAATATCAAAACTGGGGCTGTAGTCAAAGCTATCTTGAGCTTCTGAAAGCTCGCCTCTCACTCTTCCGCCCACTAGAACGGAGCACCCTTCAGGGTCAATCTGGTCATAGGGGTTGCAATCGATGAAAACCACTCCACAAAACGACAGTAGTAATTCGTCAAGTCGAGGAAACTACGGATCACTGTAGCCGAGGATGGTTTGAGCCAACTCTGCACAGCCTTTATTTTCTTTGGATCGACCTGAATACTCTCACTCGACACCACGTGGCCTAAGAATGCCACTGAATCTAACCAAGACTCACAATTCGAGAACTTAGCATTAAACTTCTTCTCTCTCAGAGTCTAAAGCACATTCCTCAGATGCCGCTCATGATCTTCTTGATAATGACAATTGAGTCAAGATATGGCCGGAATATACTGTGCATCAAATGCATAAAGGCTGCTGGAGCATTGCCCAAATGACATAACAAGGAACTCGTAATGACCATACCGAGTACTGAAAGTAGTCTTCGGGATATCTAGCTCCCGAATCTTCAACGGATGGTAACCTGAGCGCAAGTCAATCTTAGAAAACACTTGTGCGCCCTGAAACTGGTCAAACAGATCATCAATACAAGGAAAAGGATAACGATTCTTCACTGTAACTTTGTTCAACTGGCGATAATCAATACACATATGCATAGAACCATCCTTTTTCTTTACAAATTAGACAGGAGCACCCCAAGGTGATACACTTGGCCGAATAAAACCCTTTTCAAGCAAATTCAGGTAACTGATCCTTCAACTTAACTGAAGGTCTCACCTCATCCTTAGTCCATAACCTTAGGACATGACCCAAACTTCATCATCTGAGATTCGTCATAGGATTCGAATTCCACATCATCACGCTGCATTAGTCTTATTTCAACACACTTAAACTTTTAATAGCGCTTAAGTACTTCAAATTTTTTTTCCCGGGATGTTACATTCTCCCCCACTTAGGGTCATTCGTCCTCAAATACACAACATAACTTATCTCTTTCTTCACACATCTTAATGTCCCAAATTTTCTAACTCCTAAATTTTTTCAGAAATTTCGGCAGAGTCTCCCCTGTATTTCGGACTATCCATCTGTCAGAGTAACACCAAAACAACTCCTAACAACACATTCAAAACTCAAAAAATCACAACAATATATATATCAACAATGCTAATCTCTACATTACAAGCACAACATTATCATAACGATATTTGGACGTGAAACACATCATATGTATGCCTATAACCACGTCTCTGGACATAATACTTGTTCATAAATCACAACATTACCAATTAACCTTATGTTAACAAACTCTCATTTCAAACCTCCACTTTACTCACAACGAGGCATGGATACCTCATAATTATTTACTCGAATTAATGGGTCACATTTAATGCCACCTGGGTGCCCATCTCATAGGCTAAAATCAATGTTTACAACACAAAAATGGCTGAATATGAACATAAAATATACAAGATTTGTCAAATAAGCCTAATAGGCATGACTCCCTATTAAAATATAGTACAAATTTTTAATTTCATAAAAGGAGAATTTTAAACACATAAAATTTCACCACCAGGACCTCGTCCTTATATAACATCCACCGTAGCTTGTAGCCCGGTTTAAAATATTTCACATTATATAAAAATGTGAGGATCTCGTCCTCAATTCTGAACCACAAGTATTTGCACATTCTGCCAACTGAAAATTTTCATTTCCTTTCTTTCTTCTTTTAAATAATTTTTGTCAAACAAAATCATAACATATAATGAACCCTTATACTGATAGGGCATATAATTCACAATTGAAATTAATTATCCTGAAATCACACCAAAACCCACTGTAGTAAGTAATAGAATGTCACTTTTAGCCTCACAACTATTTTTAGTGACCAACACATAATGATAGAAATAGCTATCTCCATATAATAACCTAACATGAGTATTCGCATAAGTAGATTTTAGGATTACGAATATCACTCATGAGTGGAGCATATTAAGAGGACTTGCCTCGATACTCTGAACCAAGTTGATTTAATGAAATTGTTACTTTATAATCACCTTGAGATCATACTTGTAATGACACCATCTGGTGTAGCGACATCAACCATACCATAGCAATTATATCAATAGGTCGGGCCCCCACCTCTTAGACGCCATCTACCCGCTTGTTCTCCGTCTCTAACTTGTAGCGTATGTAGATTAGTAACTATAATGGAGTGTATGGACTGCGTGTTCTGATGAAATAGATTCCTCCCAAGTCTTGGACAATCTCTCTTGATGTTCCTAGTATCATCACATTTTAAATCTCAGTTTTTACTCATATATAGGTTTCAAAGTACCTTTGAACACCACAGAAATACATCTCAGCCAAAATTGATATGACACAAGACCCCACAATTTGATCATTGATAGTGGACTCCCTTCGCTTGGCGCAAAGCCATAAGATACATTCTGATAATCCACAATACTAACCTTTATCGCTCGTATGACACCATCATAAGATACCTCAAGCCATTTGTTTGGCGCATGTATGTCATCCTTATGACAGTTAAACTCACTTCTTCCAGTATCTCGTCTGCTAGTTTTACCCTTCGCTAAATAGAAATCTCATATGAACCACATAGTCTCTAATACCACCAACTATCTCCAAATCTACATCCACCTCGTGACTCTACCACGATCGTGATGATTAGGCAATTAAGTGAACCTTCTCAAGACCGTACTTATCAACCAGATGTCAGAACCTATTGCACCACCATGTGCACAAATGAATGATCTCGCAATACTCCTGCATTATCGATATGGATGACATGCGGTAACAATGGTTGAGCAATTCTTGTCTCCCTTATAATCCTTCTGTAGTATCATGAATTGTTGGTGCATAATTGATACTGATTGCGCAATTTCAATACATGAGTGGATGCAAAAAGAACATATGATATAGGCTTCAAACTGAATAAATGATGCACGATAAGGAATTAAATGAAGTAGAATTTTCCTAACAGTTATATAGCCTTTTGTAGATAAGCACAAACGTCTCCGTACTGATCAGCGAGACTCTAATAAACCAGCTTGTGATTCATGACTCCTATGAACCTAGAGCTCTAATACCAACTTGTCACGACCCCAGTTCGCCCTCCGTGAACTGTCGTGATGGCACCTAGTCATTATAACTAGCTAAGCCTAACAATGCAGAAAAATAAATAGAATTTGCGAAAGAAATAATCAAGAACCAAAAATAATTGAAATAAGTGATATATAAAATGCCGCTCGGCATACACAGTACTTAACTTCTCAAAACTAATACATACTCCAAAAACCAGGAAACCCATGAATAACAAGCTAAGAAATACTACATAGCTCTAACTCCGGAATGTCTAGCAAGAACAAAAATTATAGAAGGGCTAAATACTAAATGCAGGAATAGAAAGAGACTCCTCGGCCTGTGGACGCGGAAGATATACCTCGAAGCCACTAGAACAGTTGCCTCGCCTTAGGGTGATAAGGCTGGATAGAAGTACCTGGATTTTCACATGAAAAACATACGCAAAAAGGGCATGAGTACACCACAGCGGTACTCAATAAGTACCAAGCCTAACCTCGACTGGGTAGTGATGAGAAAGGTCGGGGCCCTACTGAGCTCAAAAGAAAATACGAGTTAAAACAATATAGAATAAGACAGTATAACTGAGTACAACACTAAGCGATAACCAAAATAGAAGAACAACAACAACTAGAATAGTGACATATAATAACAGAAAGGAAATACAATTCAATAGAGAGGAAACAATCGGGGGTCTACCAGGATCCCGTCCTACAGCCCCAAATGTAAATAACCAATAGATCTTCTGGGTGTCGTCCCGTAGTCCAACTTATAGTGCGCGGGGATCTATCGGAATCCCGATCCGTAGTCCCAAATGTAAATACTCAGTACAGGGGGAATCTATCAGATGCAGTCCCGTTGTTCCAATATAATTGTGCAAGGGGATATCCCGGAATACCACATCCGTAGTCCCAAATAAACAAATAAGGAGGATCTTCCGGAATACCACATCCGTAGTCCCAAATAAACAAACAAGGAGGATCTCCCGAAATACCACATCTGTAGTCCCAAATAAATAAACAAGGGGGATCTCCCCGAATACCACATCCGTAGCCCTAAAGTAAACACACAACAACAACACGAAAAATACACAATTAAATTCAAATCCCATATCAAGGTAAAACAAATATTTCTAGCCTAGCATGTTGCATATAATCCAAATAAGGCATTTTGAGCAAGTAAATCAATTAAGTCAATTAAACATGCTTCTCTAGACTAACAGCAGACTTAAATTCCAAGTAGTGTAAACAAGAAAAAGGAAAAAATACAATTAAGGCTACTTTTCATGAAAATAGAATTTTCAACAATTAGCTCAAGTACGCGCTCGTCACCTCACATACAAGGCATTTCAGTTACCACAATACCAATCATAAGGGAAAGTCCCCCACACAAGGTTAGACAAGTCACTTACCTCGAACTGGCTCAATAATCAATCTGAAACCACATTCTTGCCACGAATATCCGACTCCAAATGGCCCAAATCCATCCAATTAAATTGCATAATGTAAATAACACTTCAAGTAACAGATTCTACAATTAAATTCTAAGCTAATACACGAAATTAGGTAAAATGACCAAAATGCCCCTCGAACCCATGTCTCGGGATCGGGTAAAATTTATATTTTCAGAATCCTCATACCCTCATGAGTCTAACCATACCAAAATTATCCAATTCCGATACCATTTGGTCCTTCAAATCATCATTTTACATTTTGAAAGATTTCACAAATTGTCTTCCCAAATTCCATCCCAAATCACATATTAAATGATGAATTCAATGATAGATTCATTTACTCTAGCCAAATCTGAGTTAGAATCACTTACCCCCATGCATTTCTTGAAAAACCTTCGAAAAATCGCCAAAATCCGAGCTCTCTAGGTCAAAATATGAAATAAAACCCAAAACCTCGTATTTATAGAGCACTCCCCGGATTTCCACCACTGCAAACCGGACAAAAATGATTGTGGTCCGCACAAAACCAGTGCGGTCCGCACAGGTTTTGACTGCAGTGACATGCTTTAGGATTTTAGCCATAACTTTCTCTATAGATGTCCAAATTGTGATATATTTACCTTTCTGGAGACTAGACACAAAGGAATACAATTCATATTTTCGAATCATCTCAAAATTCCTTATAGATCAAAAGTTATGAGCTTCCGAAGTCGGACCAGTAAAATTTTCCTCACCGGGGACCGCACTGCATTTTTTGTGGCCGCAAAGCCTCCACCGCGGTCCGCACTGCATTTTGTGCGGCCGCACAGCCCCCACCACGGATGCACTAGATTTTGTGCGGACCGCACTGGTGGGTTTCGAGGCCTGCAACTCTTCTGGACCTGCAACAACTATGATTTTCGGCCTAAAACATCCCGGAACCTACCCGGAACTCACCCGAGTCCCTGGGACTTCAAATCAATTGTACCAACACATCCCATGACATTGTTCAAACTTGTTCAAAACTTTGGAATGCTCACAATAACATCAAATCACCAATTTAACATAGGATTCAAGCCTAAGAACTCCAAGAACTCTTAACTTATGCTTTCGATCAAAAAGTCTGTTAAATCTGATTCGAATGACCTAAAATTTTGCAAGCAAGTCACATTCAACACTACGGAGCTACTTCAACTTTCGGAATTCCATTCCGACCCTTAGATCAAAATCTCACTATCGGACCGGAAACTTCAAAAATTTGACTCTCGTCATTTCAAGCCTAAATTAGCTACAGACCTCCAAAACACCATCCGATCACGCCTCTAAGACCGAAATCACCAAACGGAGCTAACAAAACCATCAGATTTCCATTTTGAGGCTATCTTCACACTGTTCCAACTACGCTTAACTTTCCAACACTTAAGTTCTCATTCTGGGGCTAAGTGTACCAAAACTCCTCGAAACTCAAAACCGAACATTCCGGCAAATCAAAATATCAAAAATAAAACTCGGGAAAGCAATTAATAGGTGATCAGGGTATTAATTCGTAAGACGACCAGCCGGATCATCACACCTCAGTCTAAAATGCAATCAGAGGTTGTACCGACATAACACCTAGAGCCTGATAAACTTGGGCCCGCTACTCTAGAGTACGGGCGATAGAGGTCTGACCTCTTCCCCAGCCTTAGAAGTAGTTGTTGTAATTGGGCTCAATCTCGCCTAAGCCAAAGTACAAAACATGCTTAGTAAATATGCCAAAGTCTTCCGAAGTCCAGGGGTAGCAATAGGCGCCTCGAGTACCTACTCCCCAACTGGCTCCTCAACTGCTACTTTGGCAGGTTCTCTAAATGTAGCATGTACACCACCTCGGCCTCTTCCCCGAACCCTAGAAACACCAGCCTTGGGGGACTGAAGCTCCTGTCCTCACCATCTGCGAGAGAATAGAAAGACAAAAGCTCAAAGTCTGAAATAGATAAATCCACACAATAAGGGATGAAAGGAGTGAAATTTGCTAATATCTCCGTAGCCTTTCGAAGTTAAGCACAGATATCCCTGTACCAATTTGCAAGACTCTATTAATCTCACAGAACCTATGAACCTAGAGCTCTGATACTAACTTGTCACAATCCAAAATCTCACCTTAAGGATCATGATGACACCTAGTATCTAAGACTAGGCAAGCTAAACACATGATGACATAAAATAGAATAAAGCAACTTAACTATTAATTAAAAGGTGGAAACTACTATAACATAACCGTAAAGTGAATATAACAATCATACATCTCAAAATCCGATAATATAGAGTCATAATCTCTACATAGAGTAAACAAGAAATTTCAAACTACAATATTTTTTGGAATAAAATAAACAGTAATAAGAAAATAATAGAAGGTGTCTTCGAGGCTTGCAAGTGCAAAAACATGTATACCTTGAAGTCTCGTCAACTCTGGATCTACTCTTTAGTGATCAACACGATCCGAGGTACTCAGATATGCACACATTTTTTTTGTAGAAGCATAGTATAAGTATATCACAATTGGTAACCCATAAGTATCAAGACTAACCTCGATGGGGTAGTGACTAGGTTCAACTTTATACACTAACTAGTCAAAATAACATGTGCAAGATATCAACATAGAATGGACAACGAAAAGCTTTATAGAACAAATATTAACCACCTCGAAGAATATGCAACAACAACTCAATGTAGAATAATCCACCTATGCCAACATGATATGAAGGGTATCGGGGCATGTAATAACATATCAAATTCCACCACCAACTTGTAAAAACTATAGGGAAAATCATTTAATGAAAACAAGAATTTGATCAAAATATCAACCTTCTTTTCCAACACATGAACAATACCAAGAATCACCCCGATATATCTCATAACAATCCCTGCCTTATGTCAGCGCATGCACATTATCAACAGAATGTTATCCTTAAATATTCACCCTAATCTCGCCTCATGCACATAAATAATGGAATGCCACCCTTATGGTGCCACGTGCACATCTCAGTCACAACATAACAATCAAATCATATAACACGTGTCTAAGTTCTACAATATCACCAAAATAACAACACCAAAATCATAATAAGATATAGTGCAAGGCTCAATAATAATATGTACAAAAATCCTAACAATAACGTAAGAGTACGGGGAGTGAGCAACAATAAAACATATTTCACATAACAAATAATCCCAATTCAAGATATATTAATAGACTAAGGTCTAATCTGATCAATTACCACATATACTCCCGTGTACACACTCGTCGCCTTATGTACACGTCATTTCACATAGCACAAATAAAACAAATTATGCCAAATCCTATTCAGAATTTCCCCCCACAAAGTTAGGTAAGATACTTACCTCAAACAAGCTATGTCAATACTCTAAGAAGCTCTTCCCACGTGAATCAACCTTCGGACGGCTCGAATCTAGCCAAAACAACTTAATAATATCAATAAAAGCCATAGGAACTAAGCCCAAACGATAAAGCTACAATCTATGTTCAATTATTAAAAGTAAACCCAAAAAGTCAATCCAAAACGCGCATCCCGAAACCCGACAAAACACATAAATTCTGAACACCCATTCCAATATGAGTCCAAATATATGTGTTTCATCCAATTCCGAACTCAAATCGGCCTTCAAAAAATCAAATTTTACTTTAGAAAAGTTTTTACTGAGATCCCCAATTTTTCTTCAATTAGATTTACCAATCAATCGCTAAATTCAAGTTTGGGATGATGAACATTCCCTTCGTTTCAAATTAGATGAAGTACTTTCCTTTTTAGTAAGTTCCAAAACAAATGACACATTTCTAAATTTGGAGATAATTCAACTTTAAACTCTTCATTTTACTCTCAATAAGAAGCTTTTATAACCACACAAATGTCATGGCCCCATAAAGCTTTTACTACCAGGGCCTACGTGAACGCAGTCGCACACACCCGATCTAGAATAACAAACACGTGCCACCCCCAGCCGTCCTTCTCTTCTCGGATAACGTGACCTCACCTACGTGAACACGAAGGCCACTACCTCATAAGCTCCACGAACATGACCTGTCCTTCGCGAACAAAAAGAAAAACTTGCCTAAATCAAAAGTACCCTTCACGAACGTGACTCCTTTGTCATGATCGAGAAGAAAGAAGCCAAAGAACAGTCCAAAATAAGGGAAAGATCTAAAACTAACCCGAGGCCTCTGGGACCCTGGCCAATCACACCAACCAATCGTAAAATATAACACAGACATACTCGAGGCCTCAAATCATACCAAGTAATATCAAAACCATGAATCGCCCCTCATTTCAAGCATAGTGAACTAATAAAATTTCAACTTCAAAAATTCATGTCGAACCATATCTAATTAACTCAAAAGATCTCTAATTTTGCATGCAAATCCCAAATGAAACAATGGATCTATTCCAACTCCAGAAATCACAATCCAAATCCGATATCAACAAGGTCAACTCTCGATCAAACCTATCAACCTTTCATACCTTCAATTTTTTAACTTTCGCCAAATAGAACCAAATTGACCTAGGAATCTCCAAATCCATTTACGAACATATGCCTAAGTCCAAAATCACTTTACAAAGCTACCAGAACCATTAAAATACTATTTTAGAGTCGTTTAGATAAAAGTCAAACTCCGATCAAGTCTCACAACTTAGCCTCCAACCAAGGGACTAAGTATACCAAATCAATCCAAAACCTCCCTCGAGACCAAATCAACCATCTCTGCAAGTCACGTAACCACAAGTACACATAGGTAAATCATAAAATTAGGGAAACGAGGCTAAAATACTCAAAACGACGATCGGGCCATTACACTATCTGACAATATGCACATGTCATCCTTAAGGCCATATGTATCCGTGAATTGTCTGAAGAACCATTCCTAGGATGCATCATTTTTTGAATCACACTGAATAAGAAAGAGGAAGAATTTTACATGTATAAAAATATTTCAATTACTAACGGTATATGATAGATTTTAAAAATAATAATTTTATAAATAGTATAATATTTGATGATATATACTTACCTAATGCATCTTGCATGAAAGCTGTGATTAAAGTTCCTCTGCTTCATTAAAGTCCCATCAACTACTAGAATAGCCCAAGAATACTGCCAACTTTTAATTGTCGCATAAAGTGCCACAAATAGATACATGAAGAATCCATCTTTCAACTTGTATAGCTTAGTAAAAGATTCTGGATTGTTACCTCCAACGTATAAAGATTTCAGCAACTTCCTATATGAACTACTTGGATTTCCTCTCAATATTTCAAGAGCTTTTTCCTTTGTTCTCCACGCTTGCTTGTAGTTTGTGGTGATGAATCGTTCAACATGTCATGTTGTATGACTCCAGCAGTGTATACTGACTTTGGGTGAGTATATTTATATTTTACCAAGTTCGCCATCACTGTTGATGTAGCTTGAAGTGTATCAAATTTGTCGTCAATTGGGCATGCGTGAAGTTTCTTGAAGCTTTAACTTTGAAAATGTAACAACCCAACTAGTTGTTTTGAGTATATTAGCTTCAGTTCCCCTATTTGATACTTTACATATTTGTATTTATGGTTATCTGACTTGTGGGGTTGATTGGTGTGATTTCGGTAGAGTTTTGGATTGATTTGGGACACTTAGTCCTTTGGTTGAAGGCTTTAGTTGTAAGAGTTGACCGGAGTTGACTTTTGGATAGACGAATCCAGAATAGCATTTTTATGGCTCGAATAGACTTGTATGATAATTTTAGACTTAGGCGCATGCCTGGATATGAATCTGGAGGTCTGTAGGTTGTTTCGGCTTGATTAGTAAAAGTTGGAAAGTTAAAGGTTTAGAAGGTTTATAGGTATGAACAAGGATTGATATCGCATCCAAATTGTGGTTTTGGGAGTTGTTATAGTTTTGTTATATAATTTGAGACTTGCATGAAAATTTTAAGGTAATTTCGAGTTCATTTGATGTGATTCAATATGAGTTTGGTAAGTTCGATTTTCATTAGTTCATTAGGCTTGAATTGAAGTGCGATTAATAGTTTTGATGTTGTTTGGTGTGATTTGAGGCCTCGAGTAGGTTTGTGTTATATTTTGTGATTGGTGGGTATGTTTGGACACGGTCCCCAGGGCCTCGGGTGTTTCGAGTTGAGTTCGAATCAATAGGGGGCTTAGAGGAATTGCCGAAATTCTGCTGAGACTGGTGCTTTCGCAACTATGTTGTTTGACCTGTAGGTGCGGCGCCACTAAAGCGGCTAGTTAGCCGCAGATGCAATGATTGTCTATGGAAGCTGGGTCCCCAAATGCAGACATGAAAGCACAAATGCACTATCGTAGAAGCATAAGGTATCCGCAAAAGCAGATTTGAGATGGTTAAGCAGGGACCGCATGTGTGGTGCTCTATATATAGAAGCGGAAGAAAATATGCACATTTTGGTCCGTAGAAAGGGAATTTCTAAGTCTTAAATGAAGTCCGCATCTGCGATGTATTTTTCGCAGATGCAGTGTCCCAGATGCAACTTTAGGACCGTAGAAGCGAAACACCTGGGCAGAATATAACTTGGTCAAGGGTTTTTATTTTATTTATCACACTTTGAGTTAGAGAGTTTGGTTCGGGCGATTTTGGAAGCGATTTTCACGATTCGGATTAGGTTGGTATTTTTCAATCAGATTTATTATTATTTTGTTTCCAACCTCGGTTTTATTATTTGACTAGTGAGTTAATTGAAGATATTGATAATTTTGGTAAAAGCTTTTCTAAAACATAAATTGATGATTTGAAGGCTTATTTGAGGTTGGAATTGGATTATTTTGGTATGGTTTGACTCGTATCGAAATGAGTGTTTGAAATTTGTAAGTTTGGTCGAATTCTGAGGTGTGGGTTTGGGGCTGACTTTTTGAGTTGTCTTTTTACTTTCATAAAAGATCGATTCTTTATTATCTGAAATTGCTTCTAATGGCTTTTATTTACGATATTAAGTTATTTTAACTATATTCGAGCCATTTAAAGTTGGATTTTCACTGGAAGGGCTTGGTGATGGCCTGATTTAGCTTATTTGAGGTAAGTATCTTGTCTAATATTGTGTGAATAAAATACCTCTTAGGTGCTAGCCCTAATTGTTGATTTTTATGATATGTCAAGTTACGTGTGCATGATGTAACGAACGTGTATACGGGCACTAGTTTGACCGAAATAGACTGTAGGCTATTAATATATCTAATGTGATAATGAACATAATTGAAACTTATGAAATTACTTTATGGCTATATGATCATGTTCATTTCATTGTGTTAACCAAAGACATGCTTTATCTATTAAACATCCCTCCGCTTCTATGATTATTTATCATGTCCTCGCGCATGGTTATTAAAAGTTGTGAACTTATACTTTGATGATACTTTGGTACTATTGTTGTGATATTGTGGAACTTGAAATTTATTATTTTGCGGTACCGTGAAACTTATGGAGATATTGAGTGAATTGATTGAGGGTGTCAACATGAGATTTTGATGTGCAATTTCTTTGTCTATATGGTTGTGCGCATGGGGAAAAATAAGGAAAAATTACCTCAGGCTGTCCACGTGGAATACTAAGGGTGACTATAAGTGCACGTGGCAAAATAAGGCTGGCATATCACTTTATGTGCACATACGGTGTAATAAGGGTGGAATTTGATGATGTTATGTGATATTTCGGGGTGTCTTCTTCTTGTTGTTGTTGTTATGATTATTTTGAGACGGGTTGATGTTTCATTCTTATAACTATGTTTGAAATCTTACGTGTTGCACTTAATTGAGTTAATGACAGTATTTGGCATTTTATCACATGCCTTACCTCTATGTTGACGTTTTCGTGATCATGATGAGCTTTACTACACCGAGTTGTTATTACCTAGTCTAAAAGGGATTGTGATTATTGTTTTCATTTATATTCCAATTATCAGTTTTCTTTCATATATTCATTCCACATGTTATTTGTCTAGTGCATATCGCATAACTTGAACCTCATCACTACTCCACTGTGGTTTGCCTTGATACTTACTGGGTATCGACTGTGGTGTACTCATGCAATGCTTTTACATATCTGTTTGTGCAGATCCAGGTGCCTCTGATCCTATTGATCGGTAGTGAGGCTTATCAGACACCAAAGACTTCAAGGTATTCTTGCATTATCCGACTGCAGGCCTCTAAGTGGGTTGGATCATGGGTGCCAAATCTGGCCAAAATTAAAATAAAAACAGACTAACATTTAAATAGCCATTTCCTCTTATTTATTTTATAAAAAAATAGTAAAATATTTTTTGTAAATAAATTAAAAGTACTAAATTAATTAATAATGTAAAAATATTAGATTAAAAATACCGGAGCCAATTTTGTAATTATAAACGCAATTAAATCTTAAAATAGGCAAATATTATAATTATATGCAATTTAACTTTTAAAATACTAAATAAATTTGTAAAAATATAAAAAAATATGTTAGCTATATTTTAGTATAAATATAAAATCCTAATAATTAAATTACCAAAAAGTAATAATTTTAAAAATAATCATTGGGCTTTTATGGATAAAAAAGGAAATAAATCAGTTTAAAACCTTAAAAATTATGGGAAAAAATAGTAAAATGCTTGGATATACTTATATATGCGCATATATACTATTTTAAAGATATTTTGCATATAAAAAATATACAGAAAAAAATTAGATATCAACAACAGTCAAGAACAAGTACCCACTACCGCGTATTGATGATTTGTTCGATTAGTTTCAAGGTGCTCGATATTCTCGAAGATTGATTTGAGATCAGGTTACCATTAGGTGAAGATTCGAAATTCAGATATTCCGAAGATATACTTTAGGACTCGCTATAGTCATTATGAGTTTTTGGTGATGTCATTTGGGCTTACTAATGCCCCAGCAACCTTTATGCACTTGATGAATGGTGTATTACAGCCATATCTTGATTCCTTCTTCATCATGTTCGTTAACGACATACTGGTGTATTCTCGTAGCTGGGAGGATCATGAGCAACACTTGAGGATCGTGCTCTAGACCTTGAGGGAGAAGAAGCTATATGCTAAATTCTCCAAGTGTTTGGCTTTATTAAGTGGCATTTTGGGCCATGTGGTGTCCAGTGAGGGTATTAAGCTGGATCCAAAGAAGGTGGAGACAGTTCAAAGTTTGCCTAGACTGTCTTCTGCCATTGAGATCTAGAGTTTTCTAGGCTTATTATCACCGTTTTTTGGAGGGTTTTCAGCCACCACAACTCTTTTGGCTCGATTGACCTAGAAGGGTGCCCCGTTCAGGTGGTCTGATAAGTAAGAGGAGAGCTTTCAAAAGCTCAAGATTTCCTTGAGCACAGATCCAGTTCTGGTTTTACCTTTAGCATTTGGTTCTAATACATTTTATTATGATGTTTCACGGATTGGCATTGGTTGTATATTCATGAAGGAGGGTAAAGTGATTTCTTATGCTTTATGTCAGTTGAAGCCTCATGAGAAGAACTACCCAGTACACGATATAGTATTGGCAGCCATTGTTCACGCGTTGAAAATTTTGAGGTTTATAAGGTTGTATTTTTCGGATCCTAGTCGGGTTTTTTCTTACGTGGTTTCATGGTCTTCTTTGTTTGAATGCATCAAGGTGCGTCAATATGATAGTCCCCACTTGTTCTATAGGACATGGCGCAGTGTGGTGATGCTGAGGAGGTGACTATTAGTGATGATAGGGTGTTGAGGATGCAAGGCCAAATCTGTGTTCTGAATGTGGATGGGTTGTGTCAGTTGATTCTTGAGGAGGCCCATAGTTTGCGATATTCCATTCATTCGGGTGTTGCAAAGATGTACTAGGACCCGATACTATACTACTGGTAGAGAAGAACGAAGATAATGTGGAGTATGTGGCTCGATGTTAGAATTGTCAGTAGGTGAAGTACGAGCATTATAAACCGGGTGGGTTGCTTCAGAGGCTTGATATTCCAGAGTGGAAGTAGGAGTGTATCACCATGGATTTCATAGTTGGACTTCCATGGATGTCGAAGAGATTTGACACAGTGTTGGTTACAGTCGACAGACTGACCATGTCTTCATAATTCATTCTGGTCGTGCCACATACTCTTCAGAGTAGCTGGCTCAGATTTATATTCGGGAGATCATTCGTCTTCATTGTGTGCTGGTGTTTATTATGTCTGATCGAGGCACACATTTCACAATGCATTTTTGGTGAGTAGTGCAGCGAGAGTTAGGCACACAGGTCGAGTTGAGTACATCATTACATCCTCAAATAGACGGACAACCCGAGCATACTATCCAAATATTAGAGGCTGATGCGTGCCTGTGTTATTGACTTTGGAGTTTTAGGGGACCAGTTTCTTCCACTAGCAAAATTTTCCTACAACAACAACTTTCAGTCGAGTATTTATATGGCTCCTTATGAGGCTTTATATGGGGGCGATGTCGTTCTCTGGTTGGATGGTTTAAGTATGGGGAGGCTAGGTTGTTGGCACTAACTTGGTGTGATGCTTTAGAGAAGGTAGAATTGATTCAGAAGAGGCTTCGTACAAATCAGTCCAGGCAGAAGAATTATGCTGATCAGAGGGTTTGTGATGTGGCATTTATTGTGTGTGAGAGGGTTCTACTCGGTGTTTCACCCAAAAATATTGTAATGAGGTTCGGGAAGAAGGCAAGTTGAGTCCTTGGTGTATTAGCCCTTTTGATATTCTTGAGAGAGTGGGTGATGTGGCCTACAAACTTACATTTCCACCTAGCCTATTAGGAATTCACTCGGCGTTTCATGTCTCCATGCTTTGAAAGTACTATGGTGATCTGTCTTATGAGTTAGATTTAAGCTTAATGGAAGTGGACACTGACTTGACTTATGTTGAAGAGTCGGTGCTATCTTGGACTGGTAGATCCGAAAGTTTAGGTCGAAGAACATTGCTTTATTAAAGTTTCAATGGAGTGGGTCAACCAGTCGAGAAGAAGACTTGGAAGATCGAGCATGATATACGTATCCATTATCCTCACCTTTTTGGCACTTCACGTATGTGTCTATACTTGTTGGTGGACGAACGATTGTTTAAGAGGGGGAGAATGCAATGACCCAACCAGTTGTTTCAATTATCTTAGACTCGATTCCTTTATTTGATGCTTTATATATGTGTAAATTATAGTTATGTGACTTGCGGGGTTGATTGGTGTGATTTCGGGAGAGTTTTGGATCAATTTGGGACACGAAGTCCTTTTGTTGAAGACATTATTTGTAAGAGTTGACCGGGGTTTGACTTTTGGGCAGAAAACTCTGGAATGATATTTTGATGGATCCAATAGCTCAGTATGATAATTTTGGACTTAGGCGTATGTCCATATGTGAATTTGGAGGTCCGTAGGAAGTTTCAGCTTGAATTGGTGAAAGTTAGAAAGTTGAAGATTTCGAAGGTTGATAGATTTGACCGAGGGTTCACTTTATTGATATCGGATCAAAATTGTGGTTTCGAGAGTTGGTATAGGTCCGTTATGTCATTTGAGACTTGCATTCAAATTTGAGGTCATTCAAAGTTGATTTTATGCGGTTCAACGTGAGTTTGATAAGTTAGATGGGCATTAGTTTATTTGGCTCGAATTGAAGTGTGATTCATAGTTTTGACGTTGTTTGGTGTGATTTGAGGCCTCGAATAGGATTGTGTTATGTTTTGGTATTGGTGGGTATATTTTGACGGTGTTTCGGGTTAAGTTCAGATTAATTGTGGACTAAGAGGAATCGTTGAAAGTCTGTAGAGATCTGGTTCTTTTGCACCAGCATTGTTTGGACCGTAGGTGCGACGCTGAAGACTAGCTAGTTGGCCGTAGATGTAGCGATTGGCTAGGGAATCTAGGTCCGCAGGTGCGAACATGGAAGCGCAGATGCGCATCGCAAAAACGGAACGTATCCACAAAAGAAGATTTTCGCTGGTTGGGCAGGGAGAGTAGGTGCGGTGCTCTGTCCACATAGCCGGAAGCGCATGTGTGTATTTAGGTCCGCAGAAGTGAAATTATTGGGTCTTAAGCAGAGTCTACATCTACGATGCATATTCCGCAGATGCGGTGTCACAGATGCGACGGAAGGATCCCAGAAGCGGAAAGCTTGGGTAGAATATAACTTGGTCGAGGGATTTTATTTCATTTATCACACGTCGAGTTAGAGAGCTCGGTTTTGGGCGATTTTGGAGGAGATTTTCACGATTTGGATTGGGGTATGTATTTTTACTTTGATTTATTATTATTTTATGATTTCAACCTCGATTTTAGTATTTGATTAGTGATTGAATTGAAGAAATTGTGGATTTTGGTAAAACCTTTTCTAAAAGATAAATTGATGATCTGAAGCCCGATTTGAGGTCAGAATTAGATGATTTTGGTATAGTTAGACTTGTATTGGAAAAGGTGTTCGTAATTTGTGAGTTTGGACGGGTTCCGAGATATGGGCCCGGGGTTTATTTTTTGATTTTAATTAAAGATTGAATCTTTATTATTCAGAATTATTTTCTATTGTTTTTATTTAATATATTAAGTTATTTTGACTAGATCCAAGCCGTCCGGAGTTGAATTTGTGTGGGAAAGTCTTGGTAATGGACTGCTTTAGCTTGTTTGAGATAAGTATCTTGACTAACCTTATGGGGGGATACCACTTTGGTGCCGACTCTAATTATTGATTTCTATGATATGGCAAGTGATATGTACATGATGTGACGAGCGTGCATACTGGCACTATGTGTAGTTTTGACCGACATAGATCGTAGGCTATTAAAATGCCTTAATATGATAATGAAATTTATAGGAAACTTGTGAAATTACTTTATGATTATTGGATCATGTTCATTTCATTGACATAGCCATAGACATGCTTTATCTATTGAACATCCTTCCGCTTCTATGATTATGTCCTCGTGCACGATTGTTGGAAGTTGTGAACTTATACTTTAATGATACTTTGGTACTATTATTGTGATATTGTGGTACTTAGCATTTATTATTTTGTGGTACTGTAGCACTTGTGTATATGTTAAGAGAATTGATTAGGGGTAACATCACGAGGTTTTGTTGTGCGATTTCTTTATCTATGATTGTGCGTGTGTGGAGAAATAAGGGTGGCATTATTTCGGGCTGCCCATGTGACATAATAAGGATAGCTATAAGCACATGTGACAAAATAAGGATGGCATATCACTTTATGTGCACATGAGGATTAATACGTGTGGCATTTGATAATGTTATATGATATTGCAGCGTGTCTTGTTATTGTTGTGATTGTGTTGAGATACGGTTGGTATTTCATTCTCATAATTGTGTCTGAAAGCTTGCGTGTTGCACTTACCTAAGTTAATGACAATATCTGACATTTTATCATATGCTTTACCTCTATTTTAATGTTTTCATGATCAAGATGAATTTTACTACACTGAGTTATTATTACCTTTTCTAAAAGGGATTGTGATTATTATTTTCAATTATATTCCAACTATCAGTTTTCTTCAATATATTCATTGCACAGGTTATTTATCTAGTGAGTATAATGCTGTATGGTGGGCTGGGCCTGGACCGGGACCGGACCGGGCCCGCGGACTAAACGGGCCAAATGGTCCTAGCGGGTCGGTCCTGGCGGTCCTGGGCCTAATGGTGCATAAGGCCCGCGACGGGCCAGTTACAATGTTCAGGCCTACGAAGCCCGGGACCGCTAAGCCCGGGACCGGCTGGCGGGCCTGGGCCGGTCCTAACGGGCCTAACGGCTATTTTAAAAAAAAAAATTTTTAAAAAAAAAACCCAACGGTTAGATTTTTAAAATCTAGCCGTTGGGGGTATAAAATATCCGTTGGCCACTTTAAAAAATAGCCATTTGGCCCCCAAACTTTATTTTAACCCCAAACTTTATATAATTA
>MU720513.1:50599-111532 GCA_026770625.1 Nicotiana glauca | reverse complement strand
GTTTTATTTCCTTTTAAAGGGAAACATCTTTTAGTCAAATTTCCTTCCAAACAGGATCCACAAGTTGGTAGTGCCTCTACTTTCAATGAACCTAAAGGTCCATCCTTGACCAAGTTGGAATCCTATCCAGATTAATATGACTTAGACAAAAGTGCACAGATAATTTTTTCTCAATTTTGAAAAACATATTCTCTTATGAGGTAGACTAATATTGTTCTGTTCAGGAGAGACATCAATATACAATAAAAAGGTCATGCATTCATGTGTCACAAAAGATAACATGTTTATCAAGCTCAATAACTCAAGAGTTATTCGAAAAGTAAAACAAATATCCATCTCTTATTTTGCCCAGAAACCGAAATTAAATTCCTTCTAACAAAAGTGCATATACTACATCCTTTAAATTAATGCCTTATCACTAAAAACAAATTTAACAAGTAATACGACAAATTGCATAAAATTATTGTAGAGTTGAGATAAAAACATTAAATAGATCACAATAAGTCAAAACACTGAATAGTAGGATTCAGATTGCATTCAATATTTATATACATACATGCATCTGGAATAATAAATTTCGATGGGAAAAGAATCATTCATCCAAAGTATATTATATAATGCAAGAATTATACAATCCAAAAATAAATAGAACTAACTCAGATGGAGAGTATACTATTATTTTCAGTCAATTGTATATAACTTTTTAATACGAAAATTTTAAACACACTACACATGTATGTCATGCATCTTGAATATCAATTATTTCGATGGGAAAAGAACTACTCATGCAACACACATATGCAATGTCAGATTATTCACTCCAATAATTAAAATAGACCCAATTCAGATGGAGAGTTACTGTTAATTTAAGTCAAGTGAACATTATTTTTAATAGCTCTAGCTCCATTGATCCAACATGTATACTCAGATGGAGAGTAAGTACATGATATCAATTACTAGTATTTTACCTAGTGATCTTACAACAAATTTATCTGATATGGAGGAAGACCTAAAGTCAACGCGTAAATTTATTACTCACTTAAAATTAATAGTGAAAGACTATAGAAATATAATTCTATCACCATTTAATTATGATTGTATTTTAGTTACAAAATTGATTCAACCCTTAAACTCAGATAGAGAGCTAATACAAGTTATCAATAACAAGTAACAATATACAGTGAATTCATAATAAATTTATCCGATATGGAGGAAGGCCTAATGTCACCGCATAAATTTACTATCTCACTATAAATAAATAAAACTGGAGATCATAGGGGTTAATTCCTATCACCACTTTATCACAACCACGAACTTTTCTCTGAGGATTAAGTTCCATAATTTAAAAAAAATGCTCAATACCCCATTTAAACAGTCTTAAAATACTACAATTAACATTTTACACTGCATAACAGTAATTATTGTTCACTGGACAGTTTCTGATAAACATACCAAATTTCATATCAATCGGAGATCGTTAAAATCATAATCTCCAAAAATTGCGATCAAATTTAGAAAATTATCATTTTAAGAATTAAAAATATGACCTAGCTTCATATCATATACAAATTCATGTCAAATAAATATGTGTTATCATGTTCCAGATTAGACATAAATAAAATGACAGAAATAATGACTTTTCGTATGTAAATCACATTTTAATCCATCAAACCTCAAAAAAAACTCATCTAAACGATCCCGAATCGTCAAAATACGATGTGATTTACTGCATAGCAGTGAGTTCTTCTTAAATGATCGTTTCCGATGATCCTACTGAATTTCAGGTCATTCGGAAATCGTGAAATTCATGATCGCCAAAACTAGACCAAATTCGAATAAATTATTTTTGGCGTAGTCAGGATTAAATCCATGTGATTTGCATTCTTGCTATATATCATATCAAGTTAAATCATTATGTTTTAGATTTAACACAAATATAGCCGATATATAAAGAATAATTTTTTATATTTATAACAAATTTAATTTAATAAACTGCTTGAAAACCCATCTAAACGACCTCAAAATGCAAAAAAACTACATGATTCACAGTGAGTTTTTCTCACTAGATCGTTTTCGATAAATCCACCAAGTTTCAGGTCAATCGGGGTCCGTCAAATTCATGACCACCAACTTGTAACTAAACTCGGAGAATAACCGTTTTAAGTAGTTTCATGAATTAAAATAAATATGATATTGATTTCCATTCTCCTTATAATCACACTATGAGATCAAGGCATATATTATATTTTTCCTATTTCTAGGATATATAATATCTCATTTTGCAATAAATTATTATTTTATTAAATATTCAAGAACCTGAGATATTATATTTTCTCCCGTTCGGCGAAAAACTTAATATCTCTTCTCATGGTGGAGTTGGTATCACTAGTACCCAATGATAAAACTATTTTTCTAGTTAAGAACCTCCACTACTAATGTAGGTTTATCAAGGATAATTTTCACATGGTACATTAAGCAGATTTTAATGACTCAAATGGCTGAGTTTGCAAATCAGTATTAAAAACGTGGACCGGGATTAAATAGTATGCAAAATAATGCGAAAACAGTGATATCAATCCCTGAAGGATTCACATAGTTGGCACGAAGCCCGAACATGGCAATCAGCCCAAATTATGATGATAACAAGTAGTTTCAGTCAAATACGCGGTAAAAATCAACAACCGGAACGGACCAAGTCACAATCCCCAATGGTGCTCTTCCCCACGCTCATATCCGGCGTGCAAGTCACCTCAATACAGCACTATGAAGTGCAAATCTGGGGTTTCAAACCCTCAGACTATCATTTGCAATCATTACTCACCACGAACAGGTGAAATCTCTAGACCGCGACGCCTTTGCTCCTCGAACCGGCCTCCACGCGCGTCGAATCTATCCAAAATTAGAGCGAATACATCACATTATGCTAAGGGAACAATACCCAATCGAAAACAATCGAGAAATAGCAAAAATCTCGAAACTAGCAAAACCCGAGCCCCAGGCCCGCTTCCTAAAAAATTACAAAACTCACATTACGGGATTCCTTGTCTCACCACGAGTTCATACATACCAAGAACTTCCAAATCCGAGCTCAAATGACCTATCAAATCCCAATTTGAAATATCAAAAACTCAAGCCCTAGCTTTACCCCTTTTTGGTGAATCTCAACCAATTTCCATGTTAAATCTATAATAATCTCGTGTATTTAGGCCAAGGAACTTACCTCCAATCAATCCTCCTTAAATTCCTCTTCAATTTGTCCCAAAGAGCTCTCAAAATACTCGACAACGGTGGAAAATTGACTAAAGCTTGCGGATGAAATGCCCAATAAAAACCCTTCTGTTCACCAGGGATTTCCTCTTCTGCGGTCACTACCTCCGCTTCCGCGATACCGCTTCTGCGGTTATTTTCTGCTTTCGCGAAAACTCATTAAAATACCAAAACCACTTCTGCAGTTACCCATCCGCTTCTGCGGACCCGCTGATGCGAAAATTGTTCCGCTTCTGCGTTAAAACCCTCAGCTTAAGCGTCTCCGCTTCTGCGGTAAAATACCTGCATAAGCAAGAATACGAGTTGCAGCAACTCTTCAGCAAAAATGCAAACTCCAAAACTCCCTGTTTAACCATCCGAACTCACCCCGAGGCCCCCGGGACCTCAACCAAAAGCACCAACATGTCTTAAAACATTATCCAAACTTGTTCCAATCATCGCAACACATCAAACAACACTAAAATCATCAATTCTCATTGGATTCAAGTCTAAGTTCTTTGAAAACTTCCGAAATACGCATTCGATCAAAAACCCAACCAAACAACGTACGAATGACCTGAAATTTTGCACACATATAAAAATTCACATATCGAAGCTACAACAACTCTCGGAATTCCATTCCGACCCTTGGATCAAATTCTCACCTATCAACCGGAATTCGCCAAAATACTAATTTCACCAATTCAAGCCTAATTCTACACTGGACCTTCAAAATTAATTTCGATCGCATTCCTAAGTCACAAATCATCCCCGAAAGCTAATCGAATCACCGGGAATCGCATCTGATCCCTCTAACTCATTAGTCAACATCCAGTTGACTTTTTCAATATAAGCCTTCCTTAAAGAGACTAAGTGTCTCATTTCCTACCAAAACCAAATCAATTCAACTCTAACTCATCAAATGCCGAAAACAAAACATGAAGAAGCAATAAATGGGAAAACAGGGCGGTAACACATGAGACGACGGGACGGGTCATCACATCCTCCCCAACTTAAACAAATGCTCGTCCGCGAGCGTACCCAGAGTTGTACTAGAAGCCAACCAATTGAATGACCATACCAAGCATATACCCGAGGTGATCCCACATCACCCTATCTCGCATAGGTCCGATGACACATCATAGGTAAAATTTCACAATCCATCTAGACCATAAACCGTAGAACCTCATTGCACTTTCCGAAATCATACACAAGATCAGAACCTCACCTCTTTACTCAGAATAAGTCCGAACCTGCTGTAATAACCCATACCTACAACCTCAGGTGCAATCACATGATATACTACACAACCCAAATACTCGAAACGATAACTTCTATCCATAGAACTTGCCCATAACACCCGAATACCGGTAGAAAACCTCTTATTTAGCTAAAGTCTCATTCCAGCACTTTCATATACTGCCAATGATAAATGAAGCACGCAGCAACCATAACCATTTCTCAGACCAACCATTCATGAAGCCACTTCCCTTTTGACTAATAACACAATAGATTTCCGAGCCGAACCTCGATATTATTCTTCCAACAAGCTGAGAATCGAATATGTTCGTATTTATTAAGGATTCCAACGATCACCTCGAATCCAACACACCACTTTGGTGATATGACACCTCAACACAGGCCTAAGCCACATTTGCATAATACACACACAAATGAGAAACGGTCTGAACATACTCAAATTATGACAAATGACTCAAACGAAAGAGCTGTACCTCAAGATCATCAATATCATTACAACACAAGGCTGAGACCCCGTCTCACATTATGGAAATAGGATACCTGAATCTACCCTGAAGGGTCATACCCCCGTGTGGCCTTGCCACAATGTGCGATCCTACCCAAACACTATTACACATGAAACACCTCAAGTCACTATGATAAAAACAATCGACAGCCACGCACATTTTGATGTCTAGAATAAAAGCAATTCATTACATTCACGGTGAAACAAATAACATATGACTCGCACCACGATAAGTCATAACCGATACTCCATTTACCGATCAACACCCAATTACTCTTCCCGCTCGACTTCGTCTATGAATCCCCAATGGAACCGCACCACATGTACCCATATCCAACAAATCATAACGTCTTGCAGCACAGAAAAGCAACTCATAGATCTCCCCAGATCACTAGCAAGTTCAATAACGATCGAATCAACCTACCCCTCAAAAACACAATTCGGGGCCAACTAAGCATCCTCAAGCTAAACACGTATCCAATCAGCTTACCAACAAACTCATTACCAATGAGCCTAAAGCTGCTCCTTCCACTGCTATAACTCCTACCGGAGCCGTACGATACAGTGCACGACACCAAATAAATAGCGAAATCCACAATCTAGCCCGGCGACATGCCCGGCCACAAGAAATGCATCCGAAAAAGTCCCTCAGCACCGTAACTGAATCAATGGTAGAAACCTTTGCACTGACATCCGCCACGAAGGCCCAAATAAAGAAAAGCAATCCTTCCCAGTCGTCCGCCCACTCTGCTAGAACATAATCCGATGCACCTCGCCACGCAACCTATGGCATTTTCCAACATAACCCATAGCACAATAGTCTAGAATAACCCAACACTGAGACATCTAGTCTACACTCCAATATCATGTCCAAAATCTAATATACCAAGCAAAGAAAGATCCACTCGGGCATCCAAATCCCAATAGCCGCTAACGGTACCAATACACACGATCCACAACCACTACATAGTTTGTACCTGAGAACTCCGAGTCTTCAACTCCATATAGCACACGAATCACTGTACCTGATTTCCGCAGTATGAATACATATAACACCTCAAGTACCCAATCATTCCATGAAAGATATTCAAAAATTCCCCTGTGCCATAGCAGTCGATCTAGCAAGAAAGTGTCGTACTATTACCAAGGTATCATCAATCCAATCACATTACCCTTCTTCCGAGACATATACCCTCATCAATTCACTTCCAATTAGAAGTACCATTTCCTTGATTACCTGAGGTTACCCGTTGCCTAAGAATTTTATGAACTTCTTTTCAGAACTGAACTATAACTCATCTAGCCAAGACCTTCAGTCAATCCCATCTAGAAGAAGAATCATTACACATTCCATGCTTTGCATACCCATAGAAAATATATTCATCGTCAAACCACGGTAAAACCCGACAAGAACATCTCTGCCAATTCCATTCGCACAAGCTAAACTGCCAGGACTGAATCCTTCTATCCAAACCAAGCTGAGCAAGCTGCCAAAACTCAAGAGCATTGCCGCAAAATGCCTGTAAGGCTCATTACCTCGAACACATACGAATAATTAATAATAATCTTACCATACCGACTCAGTCTACTATAAACCTATTCCATCTATCTAATTTTCCCTTCTGATTCATCATCAACTTGATATTTCTCTCGCGCTGTAGCATCACAATGCCTCAATCCAGGCTTACCACACGAGACTCGAACATAAGACCACACTGTCTAAGACCCATAAGCCGCGGAATACTCTCTCAAATGTTCCCAGAAATACTGCATTCCAGAATACTCTACTTGAAGAACTTCCCGCGAATCTGAATTCGCTTCTTTTACCTTCCAGATACCGACACATAGGATCCTATAATCACATAAAAATACCACAAGTCTTGACCCCTTTCCAATGAAAACACAGTCTCTACCCACATACACAGCCTTACGACACCTGATTGCTACATGTGGAATCTTGAACACATTCAAACCATTCTTGAGAGTTATTTACTCCTTATTCGAATCTACAATTTACCTGATCAAACGGACATAACCGCATGTGCCTCATTAGCACTCTGAAACCGCAAGAAACGATCTCATTGAAATACAAACAAACATCTTCCTTCTCTATACACTGAGCATTATTTATCAACAACAGCTCAAGACATCCTATTATTTTCACACATCTACGAAGCACCATATAACCTTTGTCAAAATTTTGCTTCACTCGCGCCATCCTCGGCTCAATTTCTACAACCAGAACTGATCCACCAGCATACCTCGAAATGGAACCAACATAGCACATAACCGTGCGATCAGCTAATCAACAACAACCTCCCCAACTTGGCTCGAAGCCATATATCAACACACACTCAATAGCCCATAATACTTTTACTCTAATGATGCCACAATATCATAGTGAGATTAAACTCAAATCATCTACTAGTTTGTGAAAACACAGAACATCTAGTACTGAAATCCTCAGCAAATCTCGCATTCATCCCCACATCAATTGAGTCCACTTTCTTAAGCGACCCGAATTTTTAACTTACAACCACATACCTTTCAATTACACATGAGATCTTCTAACGTACACATAGGGATCATACCACTTAAGAACACTCTGCAGGAGATAACCCACCTGCTTTGCCTCAATTTTGTATTTCAGCACACCTTCCACCATCATATACATTACACAGTCATTAGTCTTCCTGAGTTCATTAACTCATACTGCCGCATGCAATGCACTTCACTTCCCAAGTAGGAGATACGAAAATATTCTTCACGCGCCCAAAATTCGGCTACACTTCAAACCACAATAGGAATAGAATCACTTAACAGTTCATCTATTATCCTGCAGACTTCTTCGTCACTACCAACTCATATACATACATCTTGCAGTAATACCAAACCGTCATTCCGGCTAATAGGGACAATATCAAACATATAAGTTCAAAACACTTGCTCGCACCATCAGCACCTCGGTGCTCAAACCATGGCAAAGATCCAGCCTCAAGTCCTCCAGACTGGCCCAACATCAAACTCACAGAGATTACATCTTGCCCCTTGATCGGGGATTTACAAGCCATTAAGGCACGTCTGACGTTGAGCGATCACGTGCGCATACAGACGTGTGGAAGGAATTTCAAGATTTATATCTCAATCTGAATCAAGTACGCATGGTAAGAATTCCAAGAAAGTGAAGCTTTCCTAAAGGTTCTGCAGCCTCTCGAGGATAAATACAAACGTCTTTGTACCGATCCGCGAGACTCTACTAAACTTGCTCATGACTCGTGAGACCTAGTAACTAGGCTCTAATACTAACTTGTCACGAACCAACTCCCAACCCGGTCGTGATGGCGCCTCTCGTGAAGACAAGGCCAACCAACAGAACAACAATGCCTCTTCCAAAATTATTAAACATAAATGATTAGATAAAATGCAACTTAATAACAATAATAATCGGTATTTACAACCCAGTACAGCCCGACCGGGGTGTCACAAGTCACGAGCATCTAAAAAAGTCTGGGCACAACTACAGGGCCAATAATATACAAAAAAATCTGGAATCAAAAGACGAAGTCCGGTGCTGCGAAAGCTGGCGGTCACCTTGCTCAGCTACCATAGTAATACCTTCAACTCAGCTATTAACCCGCTATCGGGTGAACCAAACCTGCAACTGTACGCGAGGTGCAGGGAGTAAAGTGAGTACTCCAATCAGTGAGTAATAAAGGTAAATAATAACTGAGCAGCAAGAAACCACGTAAAGCAAGTCATCATGCTATATAGTACAGTGTAACCCTTTGAGAAAACATTGAAACCGTGAAACCTTTAGAAATAGCTTGACTCAATTTAAAACCTTTTTCAAAAATACCCTTTTTCCAACAGTTAAGCAAATGAATGCGAAACAGGTAGTGCAAGTCAGCACATAAATCAGCCCCTCGGGCACAGCACTCCATTAACAAATAATACCAGGGTATCAGGTAAGCAGTGCAAGAAGTAGCACGGATGCCAATGAAATGAGAGTGCTGAATGTCATGATACGTAATACAAACCGGAACCAATGCATAAGTGCAATGCAATGCACATGACCGGTACACTCAGATACCCACTGCGGCATGCAGTCCGAGCCAGCCATATGTTTATCGTCGACGGCATTCACTGGGGGTGTGTACAGACTCCGGATGGGATCCTATATCCCAAGCGCAATAATCAAGCCATCTCGTGGCATCAACTAGGCCCTCGGCCTCAATATCAATACAATATCTTTGCGGCGCGCAGCCCGAGCCAACCATATATCAAGAATTCACTATACACTGCTGCGGCATGCAGCCCGATCCATGCACAGTCCAGAATTTCACATAAGCCACTTGGGCAATATTAAAATAACAGTTCTCACCTCAAAACTTCAATAAAATATGTTTAAGTTTTCAAATATTAGAAAAATGGCTGAGTTTGCAAATCAGTATTAAAACCCTGGACTGGGATCAAATAGTATGCAAAATAATACGAAAACAGTGATATCAATCCCTGAAGGATTCACATAGTTGGCACGAAGTCCAAACATGGCAATAAGCCCAAATTATGATGATAACAAGTAGTTTCAGTCAAATACGCGGTAAAAATAAACAATCGGGACGGACCAAGTCACAATCCCCAATGGTGCTCTTCCCCACGCTCATATCCGGCGTGCAAGTCACCTCAATACAACACTATGATGTGCAAATCTGGGGTTTCAAACCCTCAGACTATCATTTGCAATCATTACTCACCTCGAACCGCTGAAATCTCTAGCCCGCAACGCCTTTGCTCCTAGAACCGGCCTCCACGCGCGTCAAATCTATCCAAAATCAGAGCGAATACATCATAATATGCTAAGGGAACAATACCCAATCGAAAACAATCGAGAAATAGCAAAAATCTTGAAACTAGCAAAACTCGAGCCCCGGGCTCGCTTCCTAAAAAATTACAAAACTCACCTTATCGGATTCCTCATCTCGTCACGAGTTAATACATAACAAGAACTTCCAAATCCGAGCTCAAATGACCTATCAAATCCCAATTTGAAATATCAAAAACTCAGGCCCTAGCTTTACCCATTTTTGGTGAATTTCAACCAATTTCCATGTTAATATATCATAATCTCGTCTATTTACGCCAAGTAACTTACCTCCAATCAATCCTCCTTGAATACCTCTTCAATTTGTCCCAAAAAGCTCTTAAAATACTCAATAATGGTGGAAAAATGACTAAAGCTCGCGGATGAAATTCCCAATAAAAACCCTTCTGTTCACCAGAGATTTTCGCTTCTGCGGTCACTAACTCCGCTTCCGCGATATCGCTTCTGCGGTTTTTTTCCGTTTCCGCGAAAACTCATTAAAATCCCAAAACTGCTTTTGCGGTTACCCGTCCGCTTCTGCGGACCCGCTGATGCGAAAATTGTTTCGCTTCTGCGGAACTACCTTACCATACCATGGGCCGCTTCTGCGTTAAAACCCTCCGCTTAAGCGTCTCCGCTTCTGCGGTCCAAGACCCGCAGAAGCGAGAATACCAGTTACAGCAACTCTTCAGCAAAAATGCAAACTCCAAAACTCCCCGTTTAACCATCCGAACTCACCCCGAGGCCCCCGGGACCTCAACCAAAAGCACCAACATGTCTTAAAACATTATCCAAACTTGTTCGAATCATCGCAACACATCAAACAACACTAAAATCATCAATTCTCATCGGATTCAAGCCTAAGTTCTTTGAAAACTTCCGAAACACGTATTAGATCAAAAACCCAACCAAACGACATCCGAATGACCTGAAATTTTGCACACACATCACAATTCACATATCGAAGCTACAGCAACTCTCGGAATTCCGTTCCGACCCTCGGATCAAAATCTAACCTATCAACCGGAATTCGCCAAAATACTAACTTCGCCAATTGAAGCCTAATTCTACACCGGACCTTCAAAATCAATTTCGATCGGAATCCTAAGTCACAAATCATCCCCCGAAGCTAACCGAATCACCAGAAATCGCATCCGAGCCCTCTAACTCATTAGTCAACATCCAGTTGACTTTTCCAATATAGGCCTTCATTAAAGAGACTAAGTGTCTCATTTCCTACCAAAACCAAACCAATTCAACTCTAACTCATCAAATGCCAATAACAAAACATGAAGAAGCAATAAATGGGTAAAACGGGGCGGTAACACAAGATACGAAGGGCCGTTTCGTCACATCCTCCATAACTTAAACAAACGCTTGTCCGCGAGCGTACCCAGAGTTGTACTAGAAGCCAACCAATAGCTGAATGACCATACCAAGCATATACCTGGGGTGATCCCACGTCACCCTATCTCGCATAGGTCCGATGACACAACATAGCTGAAATTTCACAATCCATCTAGACCATAAACCGTAGAACCACATTGCACTTTCCGAAATTATACACAAGATTAGAACCTCACCTCTATACTTAGAATAAGTCCGAACCCGCTATAATAACCAATACCTACAACCTCAAGTGCAATCACATGATATACTACATAACCCAAATACTCGAAACGATAACTTCTATCCATAGCAGTTGCCCACAACACCCGAATACCGGTAGACAACCTCTTATTTATCTACAGTCTCATTCCAGCACTTTCATATACTACCAACGATAAATAAAGCACGCAGCAATCGTAACCATTTCTCAGACCAACCATTCATGAAGCCACTTCCCTTTTGACTAATAACACAATAGATTTCCGAGACGAACCTCGATATTATCCTTCCAACAATTTGAGAATCAAATTTGTTCGCATTCATTAAGGACTCCAACGATCACCTCGAATCCAACACACCACTCTGGTGATATGACACCTCAACACAGGCCTAAGCTACACTTGCATAATACACGCACAAATGAGGAAAAGTCTGAACATACTCAAATTATGACAAATGACTCAAACGAAAGAGCTGTACCTCAAGCTCATCAGTACCATTACAACACAAGGCTGATACCCCGTCTAACATTATGGAAATAGGATACCTGAATCTACCCTGAAGGGTCATACCCCTGCGTGGCCTCGCCACAATGTGCGATCCTACCCAAACACTGTTACACATGAAACACCACAAGTCTCTATGATAAAAAAAATCGACAGCCACGCACATTTTGATGTCTAGAATCAAAGCAATTCATTACATTCACGGTGAAACAAATAACATATGACTCGCAACCCGATAGGTCATAACCGATACTCTATTTACCGATCAACAACCAATTACTCTTCCCGCTCGACTTCCTCTATGAATCCCCAATGGAACCGCACCACATGTGCCCATATCCAACAAATCATAATGTCTCACAGCACAGAAAAGCAACTCATAGATCTCCCTAGATCACTAGCAAGTTCAATAACGATCAAATCAACCTACCCCTCAACAACACAATTCGGGGCAAACTAAGCCAACTCAAGCTAAACACGTATCCAATCAGCTTACCAACGAACTCGTTACCAAGGAGCATGGAGCTGCTCCTTCCACTACTATAACTCCTACCAGAGCCGTACGATACGGTGCACGGCACCAAATAAATACCAAAATCCAAAATCTCGCCCGGTGACATGCCCGACCACAAGAAATGCATTTGAAAAAGTCCCTCAGTACAGGAACTGAATCAACGGTAGAAACCTCTGCACTGACATCCACCACGAAGGCCCAAATTAAGAAAAGCAATCCTCCCCAGCCGTCCGCTGGTCTTTGGAATACAAACCACTCTGCTAGAACATAATCCGATGCACCTCGCCACACGACCTGTGGCATTTTCCGACATAACCCATAGCACAATAGTCTAGAATAACCCAACACTGAGACATCTAGTCTACACTCTAATATCATGTCCAAAATCGAATATACCAAGCAAAGAAAGATCCACTCGGGCATCCAAATCCCAATAGCTGCTAACGGTACCAATACACACGATCCACAACCACTACATAATCTGTACCTGAGAACTCTTAGTCTCCAACTCCATATAGCACACGAATCACTGTACATGATCCCATATTCTGCAGTATGAATACATATAACACCTCGAGTACCCAATCATTCCGTGAAAGATAATCAAGAATTCCCCTGTGCCACGGCAGTCGATCTAGCAAGAAAGTTCCACAATACTACCGAGGTATCATCAGTCCAATCGCATTATCCTTCTTCCGAGACATATACCCTCGTCAAATCACTTCCAATTAGAAGTACCATTTCCTTGATTACCTGAGGCTACCCGTTGCCTAAGAATTTTAAGAACTTCTTTTCAGAGCTGAACTATAACTCATCTAGCCAAGACCTTCCGTCAAACCCATCTAGAAGAAGAATCATTACACATTCCATGCTTCGCATACCCGTAGAAAATATATTCATCTCCAAACCACAGTAAAACCCGATAAGAACATCTCTGCCAATTCCATTCGCACAAGCTAAACTGCCAGGACTGAATCCTTCTATCCAAACCACGATGAGCAAGCTACCAAAACTCAAAAGCATTGCCGCAAAATGCCAGTAAGGCTCATTACCTCGAACACATATGAAGAATTAATCATACCCTTACCATACCGACTAAGTCTACTATCAACCTATTCCATCTATCTAATTTTCCCTTCTGGTTCATCATCAACTTGATATTTCTCTCTCGTTGTAGCATCACAATGCCTCAATCCAGGCTTACCACACGAGACTCGAACATAAGACCACACTTTCTAAGACCCATAAGCAGCAGAATACTCTCTTAAATGTTCCCAGAAATACTGCATTACAGAATACTCTACTTGAAGAACTTCCCACGAATCTGAATTCGCTTCTTTTACCTTCCAGATACCAACATATATGATCTCATAATCACATAAAAATACCACAAGTCTTGACCCTTTTGCAATGAAAACACAGTCTCTACCCACATACACAACCTTACGACACCCGATTGCTACATGTGGAATCTTGAACACATTCAAACCATTCTTGAGAGTCATTTACTCCTTATTCGAATCTGCAATTTACCTGATCAAACGGACATAATTGCCCGTGCCTCATTAACACTCGAACACCGCAGGATACGATCTCATTCCAATACAAACAAACATCTTCCTTCTCTATACACTGAGCATTCTTTATCAATAACAGGTCAAGACATCCTATTATTTTCACTCATCTACGAAGCACCATATAACCTTTGTCAAAATTTTGCTTCACTCGCGCCATCCTCGGCTCAATTTCTGCAACCAGAACTGATCCACTAGCATACCTCAAAACGGAACCAACATAGCACATAACCGTGCGATCAGCTAATCAATAGCAACCTCCCCAACTTGGCTCGAAGCCATATATCAGGACACACTGAATAGCCCATAATACTTTTACTCTAATGATGCCACAATATCATAGTGAGATTAAACTTAAATCATCTACTAGTTTGTGAAAACACAGAACATCTGGTACTGAAATCCTCGGCAAACCTCGCATTCATCACCACATCAGTTAAGTCCACTTTCTTAAGCGACCCAAATTTTCAACTTACAACCACGTACCTTTCAATTACACTTGAGATCTTCTAACGTACACATAGGGATCATACCACTTAAGAACACTCCGCAGGAGATAACCCACTTGCTTCGCCTCAATTTAGTATTTTAGCACACCTTCCACCATCATATACGTTACACAGTCATTAGTCTTCCTGAGTCTGAACTCATACCGCCGCATGCAATGCACTTCACTTCCCAACTAGGAGATACGAAAATATTCTTCATGCGCCCATAATTCGGCTACACTTCAAACCACAATAGGAATTGAATCACTTAACAATTCATCCATTATCTTGCAGACTTCCTCGTCACTACCAAGTAATATACATACATCTTGCAGTACTAACATACTCATCACGTGAATACCAAACCGCCATTCCAGCTAATAGGGACAATACCGAACATATAAGTTCAAAACACTTGCTCGCACAATCAGCACCTCGGTGCTCAAACCATGGTAAAGATCTGGCCTCAAGTCTTCCAGACTGTCCCAACATCAAACTCACAGAGATTACATCTCGCCCCTTGATCAGGGAATCACAAGCCATCAAGGCACATCTGATGCTGAGCGCTCACGTGCGCATACAGACGTGTGGAAGGAATTTCAAAAGTTATATCTCAAGCTAAATCAAGTACGCATGATAAGAATTCCAAGAAAGTGAGGCTTTCCTAAAGGTTCTGTAGCCTCTCGAGGATAAATACAGACGTCTCCGTTCCGATCCGCGAGACTCTACTAAACCTGCTCATGACTCGTGAGACCTAGTAACCTAGGCTCTGATACCAACTTGTTACGACCCAACTCCCAACCCGGTCATGATGGCGCCTCTCATGAAGACAAGGCCAGCCAACAGAACAACAACGCCTCCTCCAAAATTATTAAACATAAATGATTAGATAAAATGCAACTTAATAACAATAATAATCGGTATTTACAACCCAACACAGCACGACCGGGGTGTCACAAGTCACGAGCATCTAAAGAAGTATGGGCACAACTACAGGGCCAATAATATACAAAAAATCTGGAATCAAAAGACGAAGTCCGGTGCCACAAACATTGGCGTTCACCTTGATCGGCTACAATAGTAATACCTTCAATCAGCTATTAACCCGCTACCGGGTGAACCATACCTGCAACTGCATGCGAGGTGCAGGGAGTAAAGTGAGTACTCCAACTCAGTGAGTAATAAAGGTAAATAATAACTGAGCAGCAAGAAACCACGTAAATCAAATCATCATGTTATATAGTACAGTGTAACCCTTTGAGAAAACAGTGAAACCGTGAAACCTTTAGAAATAGCTTGACTCGGTTTAAAACCTTTTTCAAAAATACCCTTTTTCCAACAGTTAAGAAAATAAATGCGAAACAGGTAGTGCAAGTCAGCACATAAATCAGCCCATCAGGTTAACAAATAATACCAGGGTATCAGGTAAGCAGTGCAAGAAGTAGCATGGATGCCAATGAAATGAGAGTGTTGAATGTCATGACACATAATACAAACTGGAACCAATGCATGAGTGCAATGCAATGCATATGACCGGTACACTCAGGTACCCACTGCAGCATGCAGTCCGAGCCAAGCATATGTTTATCATCGATGGCGCTCACTGGGGGTGTGTACAGACTTCGGAGGGGCTCCTATAGCCCAAGCGCAATAATCAAGCCATCTCGTGGCATCAACCAGGCCCTCGGCCTCAATATCAATACAGTACCGCTGCGGCGATGTGACGACCTAAAGGGTCATCACCTGTTTCCTCATTCGTTCCGTACATCAGAGGCCTTGAAGACCTTATTTTTACTTATCTCGATTTTCGCGCACAGTCCAGGCGCGTAGCCAGAAAGCTTTTATGTTGAAATATGTGAATTCTATGAAAAATTTGAAGAATTTTGATATTAATATGATTAAAGTTGACCTTGGTCAACATTTTGGGTAAACGGACCCGGACCCGAGATTGGACGTCCCGGAAGGTTTGTAGAAAAATATGGGACTCGGGCATGTGCCCGGAGTCGAAATCCGAGGTCTAGAACCCGAGTAAAAGAATTTTCCTATTAAATTATTTTTCTGAAATTGTTAAGGAAAATAGAAATGAAAATTGATTAAAAGACTAGGGTATCGGGCTCGTATTTTGGTTTCGACACCCGGTACAAGTCTTATATATTGTTTAAGCACTTTCTATGAAGTTTGGTCGAAATCGGACGTCGTTTGACGTGTTTCGCACTATAAGTCCCAAATTTGAAAGTTTATGAAGTTTAGAAGAAAAATCATGAGTTTTGAGGCTTGATTCTATGTATATGATGTTATTTTGGTGATTTGATCGCACGAGTAAGTCCGTAGGATATTTTTGAGGTTGTGTGCATGTTTGGTTTGGCCTAAAAGAATAAAAAAATTGCAGGCCAGGTCTGATATTTTCGCAATTGCGAAAATATTCTCGCAAATGCGAGAGTTGCAATTGCGAATTCCCCATCGCAATTGCGAAGAAGGGAAGTCTGGGCCAGATCGCAAATGCGGTCGTACCTTCGCAAATGCGAAGCGTGGGAAAGTGGGCTGGAGTCGCAAATGCGACGCCCATGCTCGCAAATGCGAGAGGGCCAAGATCGCAAAAGCGATAAATACTTCTCAAATGCGAAGTCTGCACTTAGGCCCAGTGTTCGCAAATGCGAACTGAAATCTCGCAATTCCCATACCTGTTTGGTTCGCAATTGCAAACCAAAGTTCGCAATTCCCACATCCGAGGCCCAGCAAATTTTATACTTAGTCGAATTTTCATCACTTTTCACCATTCTTTCAAAACCTTAACACCATGGGAGATTTTTCACGAGCAAACTTCATCCCAAATTACTTGTAAGTTGATTTTTACTCGATTCTTTTAATCTTTAATATCATTAAACATGTTTCCACTTGAAATCAAGGATTTTCATGGGTGAAATTGGGGGTTTTGGGTAGAACTTAGGTATTCTATAAATTGGGGAGTTGGACCTCGATTTGAGGTCCGATTTCAAAACAAATTACATATTTGAATTCGTGGGGGAATGGGTAACCGGGTTTTGGTCCGAACCTCGAGTTTTGACCACGTGGGCCCGAGGGCATTTTTGGAATTTTTGGGAAAAACTTGGGAAAATCATTTTTATGCATTCAAATTGATTCATATAGTGCTTATTAAAGTAATTGAACAATTTGTGATTAGATCCAAGCAAATTGGAGGTGGAACCGCGAGGTAAAGCGATAGTTGAACATTAAGTGGATTTCAAGGCTTTGAGGTAAGTGTTTGGTTTAACCCTAGCTTGAGGGAATAGGAATTGAGTCTTGTTGCTAATTGATATGTGATCGAGTACGATGTATAGGCATGGTGACGAGTATCTATACATCGGTGTCTAGCATGACCGTGAGTCCTTATAGTGTGATTATCATGACTTGGTTGTGAACTCCGTGATTATTGGAGGATTTCTATATGTTGTGAATAACATGTGAACGGTGATATGATTACTTGATTCTCTGGAGCGTTGGCTCAAAATAGTAGAGTGGGTTATAAGGTAAGAAAAGTAAGAAAAAGAAAGCGTTGTTGATTATTCCTTTGCCGGGACATTTGGTTGAACTTGTTGGATTCTTTCCCTTGCTGGGATTTTGTCAAGTATTTGCTTATTTTTATGTCCCTTAATTGTGACTGTTGTTTTGGGAAGTCAGACTATTAAATGACATTGAGGATCGGGTTGCGCGTCGTAACAATGATATTGAGGATTGGGTTGCACGCCACAACAATGATATATAAGGGTCGGGTTGCGCTCTACAACAATTGTACGGGTCGGGTTGCACACCGCAACAGTGATATTTGTGGAGCGGATTGCACGCCACAACAGTGGTATTTGTGGAGCGGGTTGCACACCGCAACAATGGTATTTGTAGAGCGGGTTGCACGCCGCAACAGTTATTGATACCATGTGTTTGTATTGAGTATTGATTCCTTGTTCATTGTGAATCTAGCTGCTTTAGTTTGTACTCGGGATTACTGTTAATATTGTATCTCCCCATAGCAGGTTTCCCCCTCCCATGTTGTTAATTGCCTTGTATTTGATTTCTGCTGTATATTTATAACTGCACAGGTTTATGTGGTGTCCAGTCTAGCCTCGTCACTACTTCACCGGGGTTAGGCTAGACACTTACCAGCACATGGGGTCGGTTGTGCTGATGCTACACTTCTGTGTATTTTTGCAGAGGTCCAGCCTTTGAGGAGCAGCAGCAGCATTAGTACGGGAGCAAGCTTTTATTTTCACGAGACCGAGGCAGTCTTGCAGGCGTCTGCAGGCCCGACGTCTCTTCTTTATGTTCTCTTTTGGACTGTTGCCTCATTGTTTTCGAGACATACATTTTATATATTTCTTTCATACCATTGTATTTAGTATATTCTTCGTAGTTCGTGAGTACGATGACACCAAATCTTGGGTAGAGGCTATGATTGACTGTTCCGCATTTTGATTCGTATTTAAAAATTAGACTTCCGCTATTGTTCTTATTAAATTCCATGTACTATGTTGATGTTATAACTGTTAAAATAATTGTTTAGTAATGGAAGGGTAATTGAATAGGCTTGCCTAGCTACCACGAGTTGGCGCCATCACGATCCCAATGGTGGGAAATCCGGGTCGTGACAGGCGCGCAACCCGAACCAACCATATATCCATAATTCACTATAACACTACCGCGACGTGCAGCCCGATCCATGCTCATTCCAGAAATGCACATAATCCACTTGGGCAATATTAAAATAATAATTCTCAGCTCAAAACGTCAATAAAATATTGTTTAAATTTTCAAATCTTAGAAAAATGGCTGAGTTCGCAAATCAGTATTAAAACCCTCAACCGAGATCAAATAGTATGCAAAATAATGCGAAAACAGTGATACCAATCCCTGAAGGATTCACATAGTTGGCACGAAGCCCAAACATGGCAAGCAGCCCAAATTATGATGAAAACAAGTAGTTTTAGTCAAATACGCGGTAAAAATTAACAACCGGGACGGACCAAGTCACAATCCCCAACGGTGCTCTACCCCACGCTCATATCCGGCGTGCAAGTCACCTCAATACACCACTATGATGTGCAAATCCGGGGTTTCAAACCCTCAGACTATCATCTACAATCATTACTCACCTCGAACCGGTGAAATCTCTAGCCCGCGATGCCTTTGCTCCTCGAACTGTCCTCCACGCGCATCGAACCTATCCAAAATCAGAGCGAATACATCACAATACGCTAAGGGAACAATACCCAATCAAAAACAATCGACAAATAGCAAAAATCTCAAAACTAGTAAAACCCAAGCCCTGGGCCCGCTTCCTGAAAAGTTACAAAACTCACATTACCGGATTCCTCGTCTTGCCACGAGTTCATATATACCAAGAACTTCCAAATCCGAGCTCAAATGACCTATCAAATCCCAATTTGAAATATCAAAAACTCAAGCCCTAGCTTTACCCCTTTTTGGTAAATTTCAACCAATTTCCATGTTAAATCTATCATAATCTCGTGTATTTAGGCCAAGGAAGTTACCTCCAATCAATCCTCCTTGAATCCCTCTTCAATTTGTCCCAAAGAGCTCTCAAAATACTCAATAATGGTGGAAAAATGACTAAAGATCGCGGATGAAATGCCCAATAAAAACCCTTCTATTCACCAGGGATTTCCGCTTCTACGGTCACTACCTCCTCTTCCGCGATACCGCTTATGCGGTTCTTTTCTGCTTCTGTGGTTCTTTTCCGCTGCCGTGAAAACTCATTAAAATCCCAAAACCGCTTTTACGGTTACCCGTCCGCTTCTGTGGACCCGCTGATGCGAAAATTATTCTGCTTCTGCAGAACTACCTTACCATACCATAGGCCGCTTCTGCGTTAAAACCCTCCGCTTAAGCATCTCCGCTTCTGCGGTCCAAGACCCGCAGAAGCGAGAATACCAGTTGCAGCAACTCTTCAGCAAAAATACAAACTCCAAAACTCCCCGTTTAACCATCCGAACTCACCCCGAGGCCTCCGGGGCCTCAACCAAAAGCACCAACATGTCTTAAAACATTATCCAAACTTTTTCCAATCATCGCAACACATCAAACAACACTAAAATCATCAATTCTCATCGGATTCAAGCCTAAGTTCTTTGAAAACTTCCGAAACACGTATTCGATCAAAAACCCAACCAAACGACGTCCGAATGACTTGAAATTTTGCACACACATCACAATTCACATATCGAAGCTACAACAACTTTCGGAATTCCATTCCGACCCTCGGATCAAAATCTAACCTATCAACCGGAATTCGCCAAAATACTAACTTCGCCAATTGAAGCCTAATTCTACACCGGACCTTCAAAATCAATTTCGATCGCAATCCTAAGTCACAAATCATCCCCCGAAGCTAAACGAATCACCGAAAATCGCATCTGAGCCCTCTAACTCATTAGTCAACATCCAGTTGACTTTTGCAATATAAGCCTTCCTTAAAGAGACTAAGTGTCTCATTTCCTACCAAAACCAAACCAATTCAACTCTAACTCATCAAATGCCGATAACGAAACATTAAGAAGCAATAAATAGGGAAAATGGGGCGATAAAACATGAGGTGACGGGCCGGGTCGTCAAAACTTTATCACAACCACGAACTTTTCTCTGAGGATTAAGTTCCATAATTTAAAAAAAATGCTCAACACCCCATTTAAACAGTCTTAAAACACTAAAATTAACATTTTACACTGCATAACAGTGATTATTGTTCACTGGACGGTTTCTGATAAACCTACCAAATTTCATATCAATCGGAGATCGTTAAAATCATAATCTCCAAAAATTGCGACCAAATTTGGAAAATTATCATTTTAAGAATTAAAAATATGACCTAGCTTCTTATCATATACCAATTCATGTCAAATAAACATGTGTTATCATGTTCCAGATTAGATATAATAAAATGACAGAAATAATGACTTTTCGTATGTAAATCATATTTTAATCCATCAAACCTAAAAAAAAAACTCATCTAAACGATCCCGAATCGTCAAAATACGATGTGATTCACTGCATAGCAGTGAGTTCTTCTTAAATGATCATTTCCGATAATCCTACCGAATTTCAGGTCATTCGAAAATCGTGAAATTCATGATCGCCAAAACTAGACCAAATTCGAATAAATTATTTTTGGCGTAGTCAGGATTAAATCCATGTGATTTGCATTCTTTCTGTATATCATATCAATTTAAATCATTATGTTTCAGATTTAACACAAATATAGCCGATATATAAAGAATAATTTTTCATATTTATAACAAACTCAATTTAATAAACTACTTGAAAACCCATCTAAATGACCTCAAAATGCCAAAAAACTACATGATTCACTGCATAGATGTGAGTTTTTCTCACTAGATCGTTTTCGATAAACCCACCAAGTTTCAGGTCAATCGGGGTCCATCAAATTCATGACCACCAATTTGTAACTAAACTCGGAGAATAACCGTTTTATGTAGTTTCATGAATTAAAATAAATATGATATTGATTTCCATTCTCCTTTTAATTACACTATGAGATCAAGGCAAAGATTATGTTCTTCCTATTTCTAGGATGTATAATATCTCCTTTTGCAATAAATTATCATTTTATTAAATATACAAGAACCTTAGATATTATATTTTCTCCCGTTCGGCGAAAAATTTAATATCTCTTCTTATGGTGGAGTTGGTATCACTAGTACCCAAAGGTAAAACTCTTTTTCTAGTTAAGAACCTTCACTACTAATGTAGGTTTATCAAGGATAATTTTCACATGGTACATTAAGCAGATTTTAATGACTCAAATAAATAGACCGTTTTGTGGATCCTACTTATTAATCATAATGCTCAATCCATGAATAAACACAATTTTACATGTACAAAATTTATGTCACGACCCAAACCCCGGTCGTAATAGCGCCCAACACCTTGTTAGGCAAGCCCGACTTTTAGAATATTCTCAACCCAAGTTACAAAGCTCCTTATTAGTTATTAAATTTAAAAATACTAAGTAAGCAAAATCTCAGTCTGATAGTAATAAAAACTGTGCAGAAACCACAATAATAACAAAACAGCCCAAATCAGATCTGGAGTCACGTGTCAGAGCCTCTAGATACAACTGAGCAACATCCTATACATATAAAAGACTAGGTGCAGAAGTAAAAGAAAAGACAAGAGGAGAAATCGGGTCCTGCGAACGTCGGCAGCTACCTCGATGACTCCGACAACTGAACTAGACAGCAGTAATAACCTCAGCTATTACCAATATTGTTGCGGCGTGTAGCCCGGTCCATACATAATACTGCTGCGGCGTGCAGCCCGATCCAATTATAGTATATATTGGTGCTGCGCGCAGCCCGATCAAATAATAATAGTCGACTGCGCTCACTGGGGGTGTGTGCAGACTTCGAAGGGACTCCTACAACCCAAGCGCTATAATACTGCGGCGTGCAGTCCGATCCACATAATATATCATGGCGGCGTGCAGTCTCATCCATATAATATATCACTGCGGCGTGCAATCCGATCCATATAATATATCACTGCGGCGTGCAGTCCGATCCATATAATATACTAGTGCAGCGTGCAGTCCGATCCAAATAATATACTACTGAGGCGTGCAGTCCGATCCATATATGTATATGTGTATATACTGCTTCGGCATGCAGCCCAATCCAGTGTAGATCAAATACCCTCACTACGGGTCCTTGACCCCTCTCAGTCATTATAGACTTAGCCTCTCGGGCCCACTCAGCTAGGACAGGGTTTTCAACCCCATGTATTCCTTATTTAGAGTACAAATTGCTAAGACCGGTTCATGTTATGTTTTACAGTTAAGGATATGATTGAGAGTGTGTTTTCAATAGTTAAATTGAGGTCAATTAGCTCAACATGCTCCCTAAGGGTTCTACAGATCGGCACAAGGCCCCAAACATGGCAACTAGCCCAAACTATACTGATATAATCTCAGTCTCAGTCAAAAGTACAGTAGAGTCATCAATCGGGATGCACCGAGTTCAAATCCCTAGCAGTAACATCACTACGCTCATCATACGACACGTATCTCACCTCAACATAGCACTACATAGTGCAAATACGGGGTCTCAAACCCTCAGTACATCATTCATAACCATTACTCACCTCAAGCCGGCCGAAATCCTAGCTCGCCTTGAGCTTCCCTCGCAAATCGACCTCCTCGAGTGTAGAATCTGACCAAAACCACAAGGAATACGTTAAAATAAGCTAATGGGACCTGACCCAATTTAGAGGACTCGAAAGACACCCAAAAATACGAAGTTGTCAAAACACGAGCCCCGGGCACACTTCTCAAAAAATTACAAAATTCACATCATCGGATTCCTCGTCTCGCCACGAGTTCGTACATATAAAATACACAAGAATCGGAGTCCATTTGACCCCTCAAATCATCAATTCAAACTCTCTTAAGTTTCAATCCCTAACCTCCGTTTTTAGCATTAAACCCTCTTGAATTTCAGTGTTTAATCCATGGTTTTACACTATAAAAACATAATCTGAGTCCATTAGTTCATACCTGATGAAACCCCTTTGATTTCTCTCAAAAATCGCCCAAGAATCGCCTAACTGAAGTCCAAAATATTTTCCTTCTCTTTTTTCCAATTCGTGAACACTGTTCACTTTAATTCCAGGTCGCTTTCTGCTTATGCGGTCAAATAACCGCACCCGCGTCCCGCACACGCGACCAAGTGACCGCTTATGCGGTCTCACTTAAAATCCCTGGTATCACTTCTGCGGTCTTAAACCGCACCTGCGGTTCCCGCTTCTGCGATCACCCTGGCCGCTTATGCGGTCTCCACTATTTCCTCAGGACCGCTTCTGCGATCGATATCCGCTTATGCGGTGTCCGCTTTTGCGGAAAGGTTTTCGCTTCTGCAGAATATGCCAGGTCTCTCAAGGACCACTTCTGCGACCCCATAGCCACATCTGCGGAACCGCTCCTGCGGCTCCTTTTCCGCAGATGCGGAAATACCATAAGCAGAAGATCAGACCTGTTGCATGCTTCCAAAATTCCCGTTTAACCATCCAAAATCACCCCGAAGCCCCGGGGACCTCAACCAAAAGCACCAACACATCCTAAAACCTTATTCAAACTTGTTCCAATCCTCAAAACACGTCCAACAACGCTAAAACCATTAAATCACATCGAATTCAAGCCTAAGTTTCTCTAAAAACTTCCGCAATACGCATTCGATCAAAAACCCGACCAAACAACGTCCGAATGACCTGAAAATTTGCAGACATATCCAAAATCACCTAACAAAGCTACTGCGACTCTCGAAATTCCATTTTGACCCTCGGATCAAAATCCCACCTATCAACCGGAATTCGCCAAAATTCAAACTTCGCCAATTCAAGCCTAATTCTACACCGGGCCTCCAAATTCAATTCTGATCGCACTCCTAAGTTACAAATCATCCCTCGAAGCTAACCGAACCACCGGAATTTACATCTGAGCCCTCTAACCACATAGTCAACTTTCAGTTGACTTTTCTAAAACAAACTTTCTTCTAAGAGGCTAAGTGCCTCATTTCCAACTAAAACCCATTCAATTCCACCCGATCGAATCGAATATTGATATTGAAACATAAAGCAACACAACTTGGGGAAAACGGGGTGGTAACTCACGCGACGACGGGCCGGGTCGTCATATCCTCCCCAACTAAAACAAACGCTCGTCCTCGAGCGGGTCAAGAAACATACCTGGAGTCTCAAATAGGTGGGGATATCTACTCCGCATCTCCTGCTCGGTCTCCCAAGTAGCCTCCTCCACGGGCCGACCTCTCCACTGCACCTTTACTGAAGCAATATCCTTGGACCTCAACTTTCGAACCTGTTGACCCAGAATAGCCACCGGCTCCACATCGTATGACAAATCATCATCCAACTGAACCGTGCTGAAGTCCAACACATGAGACGGGTCCCCAACATACTTCCAGAGCATAGATACATGGAATATTGGGTGCACACCAGACAAGCTAGGCGGCAAAGCAAGCTCATATGCCACCTCTCCAATCCTCCTGAGTATCTCAAAAGGCCCAATGAACCTCGGGCTTAGCTTCCCTTTCTTTCCAAACCGCATAACACCCTTCATGGAAGAAATCTTCAACAAGACCTTCTCGCCTACCATATAAGACACATCGCGAACCTTCCGGTCCGCATAACTCTTCTAGCGCGACTGTGCTGTACGAAGCCTCTCCTGGATCAACTTCACCTTCTCTAGAGCATCCTGAACCATCTCAGTCCCCAATAATCTAGCCTCGCCGGGCTCGAACCATCCTACAGGAGATCTACACCGCCTACCATACAGCGCCTCATACGAGGCCATCTAAATGCTCAACTGATAACTGTTGTTGTAGGCAAACTCTGCAAGCGGAAAAAACTCATCCCATGAACCTCCAAAATCAATAACACAGGCACGCAACATGTCCTCCAAAATTTGAATAGTGCGCTCGGACTGTCCGTCCATCTGAGGATGGAATGTTGTGCTCAAATCCACCTGTATACCTAGCTCCCACTGAAATACCCTCCAGAACTGAGAAGTAAACTGAGTACCTATATCCGAGACAATAGACACTGGAACTCCATGTAACCTGACAATCTACTGAATAAAGATCCCTGCCAGCCGCTCCGAAGAGTAAGTAGTACATACTAGAATGAAGTGCGCGGACTTGGTCAGCCGATCCACAATCACCCAAACTGAATCAAACTTCCTCAAAGTATGAGGGAGACCACTCACAAAGACCATAGTAATCCTCTCCCATTTCCACTCAGGAATAACCGTACGCTGAAGAACACCGCCCGATCTCTGGTGCTCGTACTTGACCTGCTGACAGTTGAGACATCGAGCTACATAACTTACAATATCCTTCTTCATCCTCCTCCACCCGTAATGCTGTCTCAAGACCTGATACATCTTTGCGGCACCCGGATGAATGGAGTACCGCGAGCTGTGGGCCTCCTCTAGTATCAACTCCTGAAGCCCATCCACATTGGGCACGCAAATCTGGCCCTGCATCCTCAACACACCGTCATCATCAATGGTCACATCTACGGCATCATCATACTGAACTTTGTCTTTAAGGACAAGCAAATGTGGATCATCATACTGGCGCTCTCTGATGCGGTCATACAAGGAGGACCGAGAAACAACGCAAGCCAACACCCGACTCGGCTATGAAATATCTAATCTCACCATCCGATTGGCCAACTCCTGAACATAAACTGCAAAGGGCCTCTCCCCAACTGGAATATACGCCAAGCTACCCATACTAACCGCCTTCTGGCTCAAAGCATCAGCCACTACATTGGCCTTCCCGATGATACAATATGGTAATGTCATAATCTTTGAGCAACTCAAGCCACCTCCGCTGCCACAAATTTAGATCCTTCTGTTTGAACAAGTGCTGAAGGCTACGATGATCGGTATACACCTCACAAGAAACGCCATACAAGTAGTGCCTCCAAATCTTCAGAGCATGGACTATAGCTGCTAACTCCAAATCGTGCACAGGGTAGTTCTTCTCATGGGGCTTCAACTGACGAGAAGCATATTCAAGAACCCTACCCACCTGCATCAGCACACACCCGATCCCAACTCTCGAGGCATCACAACACACAGTGTAGGAACCTGAAGCTGATGGCAATACCAATACTGGAGCCGTGGTCAAAGCTGTCTTGAGCTTCTGAAAGCTCTCCTCGCACTCCTCGGACCACACAAATGGAGCACCCTTATAGGTCAACTTGGTCAAGGGCGACGCAATAGAAGAAAATCCCTAAACAAAATGGCAATAATACCCTGCCAACCCAAGGAAACTACGAATCTCAGTGGCTGAGGTCGGTCTAGGCCAACTATGCACCGCCTCTATCTTCTTCGGATCAACCTGAATACCATCACTGGACACCACATGTCCTAGAAAGGCCACAGACCCAAGCCAGAACTCACACTTGGAGAACTTTACATAAAGTTTATCCTCCCTCAACCTTTGTAATACTACTCTCAAATGCTAAGCATGCTCCTCCTGGCTACGCGAGTACACCAGGATGTCATCAATAAACACAATCACAAATGAATCAAGATACGACCGGAACACGATGTTCATCAAATGCATGAACGCAGCTAGAGCATTGGTCAGCCCAAAAGACATTACTAGAAACTCATAATGCCCATATCTCGTCCGGAAAGCTGTCTTCATAATATCAGAATCCCTAATCTTCAGCTGGTGATAGCCTGAACGAAGATCAATCTTCCAGAATACCCTCTCTCCCTGGAGTTGATCAAATAAGTCATCAATACGGGGCAGGGGATACTTATTCTTCACTGTCACCTTGTTCAGCTGTCTGTAGTCAATACACATCCTCATTGTGCTATCTTTCTTCTTCACAAATAAGATCGGTGCACCCCACGGTGACATACTAGGACGAATAAACCCCTTATCTAGGAGTTCCTAAAGCTGCTCCTTCAACTCCTTTAACTCAGCTGGTGCCATACGATAGGGAGGAATAGAGATAGGCTGAGTTCCCTGCACCAGATCAATACCGAAATCAATATCCCTGTCCGGTGGCATGCCCGGTAGGTCCGCTGGAAACACATCTGGAAAATCCCTCATAACGGGAACAGAATCAAGGCTAGGAGTCTTAGCCCCAACATCTCTCACAAAAGCCAAGTACGATAGACATCCCCTCCCAACCATCTGTTGGGCTTTTAGGAAGGAGATCATCATACTGGGAACATAGTTAGTCATACCACGCCACTCGATCCTCGGAATACCCGGCATAGCCAATATGACTGTCTTGGCATGACAGTCTAGAATAGCATGGCACGGAGATAGCCAATCCATGCCCAGAATAACATCGAAATCTACCATGCTCAACAGCAGCAAATCAACTCGGGCCTCCAGACCCCCAATAGTAACAAGACAGGACCGATATACATGGTCCACAATAATAGTATCGCCCACCGGGGTAGATACGTGCACAGGTAAAGCAAGACACCCTCGGGTCGTACACAAATGATGAGCAAAGTATGAAAATACATAGGAATAAGTAGAACCAGGATCAAATAAAACTGAGGCATCTCTGTGGCAGACTTAAATAATACATGTGATAACAGCATCCGAAGCAATAGCATCTGACCAGCCCTGAAGGGCATTGAATCGAGCCTGACCACCACTCGATCGTCCTCCCCCTCTGGGTCGACCCCTAGCTGCCTGTCCCTCACCTCTAGCTGGAGGGGTGGGTGCTGAAGATACTGGTCCAGAAGATGAGGGTTAGCCCCTCTGCTGAGATGAACTGGATACACGGCGGGGACACTCCCTCCGTATATGCCTGAACTCACCAAACTCATAACAACTCCCGGGTGCTGGGGACTAGGACTAAAGGGAACCCCTCGCACTAGAGTGGCTAGCTGATGCACTCGGCCGGGATGAACCCTGAACAGATGGGGCGTGAGACGAACTCTGCACTGGAAGTGCACTAAGAGATGGCTGACTCTGCTGAGAGCCCTGATAACCCGGACCTGAAGATGACCCATGGTATCCTGAGCGAGCTGGCTGAGGAGGCCTGAAAGAACGACCTTTGCTCTGCTGAACCTGGCCCCTAGACGGAGCACCACTGAAGCTACCCGCTCCTCGAGGCCTCTTGGCCTCTCTCTCCTCTCTCTCCTGAAAGCGAGCCGTCTCAATATCACGAGCAATATCCATTGCATCCTCAAAGGTATGGCTCAGGATCCTCTCTCGAGTCATCAGAATATGGATGGGATAAATGAGTCCGTCCACAAACCGTCTAATCCTCTCCTGATCAGTCGGGACAATCCATGGAGCATAACGAGCCAACTCTGAGAACCTCACCTCATACTGCGTCACAGTCATATCTCCCTGATGAAGCCACTCAAACTACCTAGGTAGCTCCTCTCTCTGCGACCGTGGTGCCCACTTCTCCAGAAATATAGTGGAGAACTCCTTCCATGACAATGGCATTGCACCTGCCGGCCTACGCCACTTATATGCCTCCCACCATGTAAAGGCTGCTCCTGAGAACTGAAAGGTGGTAAATGATACCCCGCTCGACTCTAAGATCTCTGCTGTCTGAAGCATACGTCGACACTTGTCGAGAAAACCCTGGGCATCCTCGCCCGGAATACCGCTGAAAGTAGGAGGTGAGAGCCTGTTGAACCTCTCAAGACGACGCTGCTTATCGTCTGGCATCACTAGAACCCCATCACCCTGAACCGGGGCAACTGGCTGAACTGGGGCAACCTGCTGGGCTAGTGGTGCCTCTGGTGTCTGCAAACCCTGCACTACCTGCTCAGGCGTGCGAGCTGCGGGGGTCTGATGACCACCCCCGGTTTGAGAAGTAGCTGCGGCAGTAGGGGCCGAGACTGCCTGAGCCAGGCCAGTGCAAACTGATAGAATCTGAGCTAGGGCCTCCTAAAGCCCCGTAATCACAATAGGCACAGCTGGTGCCTGAGCAGGTGTCGCTAAAGTCTCTACAGCTGGAGGCTGATCCTGAAAAGGGGCAACTGGTGGGTCAATTGGTGCTGCCACTGTTGCTCTGCCTCGACCACGACCACAGCCGCGTCCACGACCTCGAGGGAGTGGTACTGGTGGTCGTCCTCCACGTCCGGTAGCATGTGTTCTCGCCATCTGCGAGAGAATAGAATACAGAAGTTTAGTTCTCGGATCAACAAAGTCGCACGACAAGAATTTCAAGAATATGAAGTTTTTCCTAAAGGTTCTGCAGCCTCCCGAGGATAAGTACAGACGTCTCAGTACTGATCCGCGAAACTCTACTAAACCGGCTCATGACTCGTGAGACTTGGTAACCTAGGCTCTGATACCAACTTGTCACGACCCAAACCCCGGTCGTGATGGCGCACAACACCTTATTAGGCAAGCCCGACCTTTAGAACATTCTCAACCCAAGTTACAAAGGTCCTTATCAGTTATTAAATTTAAAAATTCTAAGTAAGCAAAATCTTAGTCTGATAGTAACAAAAACTGTGCGAAAACCACAATAATAATAAAACAGCCCATATCAGATCTGGCGTCATGAGTCAGAGCCTCTAGATACAACTAAGCAACATCTTATACATATGAAAGTCTAGGTGCAAAAGTAAAAGAAAAGATAAGAGGAGAAATCGGGTCCTGCGGACGCCGGCAACTACCTCGATGACTCCGACAACTGAACTAGGCAGCAGTAATAACCTCAGCTATGCCTCCGGGATCCCTGTATCTGCACACAAGGTGCAGGGAGTAAAGTGAGTACTCCAACTCAGTGAGTAATAGCAATAAATAACAACTGAAAGTAAGAAATCCCGTAAGAACACTACACAGTTCTATAACCAACAGTAAAGGCAGTAAAGATCAGCTAATCAGGGAAAAACTGGTGAAAATCTCCTACAGTCCGACAATTTACCAATACTGTTGCGGCGCGCAGCCCGGTCCATACTAATACTGCTACGGCGTGCAGCCTGATCCAATTATAGTATATATTGCTACGACGCGCAGCCCGATCCAATAATAATAGTCGGTTGCGCTCACTGGGGGTGTGTGCAGACTCCGAAGGGGCTCCTACAGCCAAAGCGCTACAATATTGCGGTGTGCAGTCCGATCCACATAATATATCACTACGGCATGCAGTCCGATCCATATAATATATCACAGCGGCATGCAGTCCGATCCATTTAATATATCACTGCGGCGTGCAGTCCGATCCATATAATATACTACTGCAGCGTGCAGTCCGATCCATATAATATACTAGTGCGACGTGCAGTCCGATCCATATATGTATATGTGTATATACTGTTGCGGTGTGCATCCCAATCCGGTGTATATCAAATACCCTCACTACGGGTCCTTGACCCCTCTCAGTCATTATAGACTTGGCCTCTCGGGCCCACTCAGCTAGGACAGGGTTTTCAACCCCTGGTATTCCTTATTTAGAGTGAAAATTGCTAAGACCGGTTCATGTTATGTTTTACAGTTAAGGATATTACTGAGAGTGTGTTTTCAACAGGTAAAGTGAGGTCAATTAGCTCAACATGCTCCCTAAGGGTTCTACAAATCGGCACAAGGCCCCAAACATGGCAACTAGCCCAAACTATACTGATATAATCTCAGTCTCAGTCAAAAGTACAGTAGAGTCATCAATCAGGATTGACCGAGTCCAAATCCCTAGCAGTAACATCACTGCGCTCATCATACGGCACGTATCTCATCTCAACATAGCACTACATAGTGCAAATACGGGGTCTCAAACCCTCAGTACATCATTCATAACCATTACTCACCTCAAGCCGGCCGAAATCCTAGCTCTCCTTGCGCTTCCCTCCAAATCGACCTCCTCGAGTGTAGAATCTGACCAAAACCAGAAGTAATACGTTAAAATAAGCTAATGGGACCTGACCCAATTGAGAGGACTCGAAAGACACCCAAAAACACGAAGTTGGCAAAACTCAAGCCCCGGTCCCACATTTCAAAAAATTACGAAATTTACATCACCGGATTCCTCGTCTCGCCACGAGTCTGTACATATAAAATACACAAGAATCGGAGTCCATTTGGTCCCTCAAATCATCAATTCAAACTCTCTTAAGTTTCAAGCCCTAACCTCCATTTTTAGCATTAAACCCTCTTAAATTTCAGTGTTTAATCCATGGTTTTACACTATAAAAACATAATCCGAGTCCATTAGTTCATACCTGAAGAAACTCCTTTGAATTCTCTCAAAAATCGCCCAAGCCGAAGTCCAAAATATTTCCCTTCTCCTTTTTTCAATTCGTGAACACTGTTCACTTTAATTCTAGGTCGCTTTCCGCTTATGCGGTCAAATAACCGCACACGCGACCAAGTGGACGCTTATGCGGTCTCACTTAAAATTCCTGGTACCGCTTCTCCGGTCTTAAACAGCACATGCGGTTCCCGCTTCTGCGATCACCCTGACCGCTTATGCGGTCTCCACTATTTCCTCAGGACCGCTTCTGTGATCGATATCCGCTTATGCGGCTTCCGCTTTTGCGGAAAGGCTTCCGCTTCTGCGAAATATGCCATGTCCCTCAAGGACCGCTTTTGCGACCCCATAGCCGCATCTGCGGAACCGCTCCTGCGGCTCCTTTTCCGCAGATGCGGAAATACCATAAGCCAGAAGATCAAACCTGTTGCGTGCTTCCAAAATTCCCGTTTAACCATCCAAAATCACCCCGAGGCCCCCGGGACCTCAAACAAAAGCACCAACACATCCTAAAACCTTATTTAAACTTGTTTCAATCCTCAAAACACGTCCAACAATGCTAAAACCATTAAATCACATCGAATTCAAGCCTAAGTTTCTCCAAAAACTTCCGCAATACGCATTCGATCAAAAACCCGACCAAACAACGTCCGAATGACCTGACAATTTGAAGACATATCCAAAATCACCTAACGAAGCTACTGCGACTCTCGGAATTCTATTCCGACCCTCGGATCAAAATCTCACTTATCAAAGGGAATTCGCCAAAATTCAAACTTCGCCAATTCAAGCCTAATTCTATATCGGGCCTCCAAATTCAATTCCGATCGCACTCCTAAGTCACAAATCATCCCTCGAAGCTAACCGAACCACCAGAATTTACATCCAAGCCCTCTAACCACATAGTCAACTTCCGGTTGACTTTTCTAAAATAAGCTTTCTTCTAAGAGGCTAAGTGCCTCATTTCCAACTAAAACCCATTCAATTCCACCCGATTGACTCGAATACTGATATTGAAACATAAAGCAACACAACTTGAGAAAAACGGGGCGGTAACTCACGTGACAACGGGTCGGGTTGTCACAATTTATTAAGAATTTTTCATGAGTTCAGATAAACAAACCACTTTAGTGGTAACTATTTATTACTCATAAAATTCTCAATTTACAAGTGAATATATATGTAGCTCATAAAATTATTTTATAGCAAAATATATAAAACTCATACAAAATACCGTCATATTTTACTTAATTAGAACCTCCAATCAAAGAACAAAAATTCTTCATAAAAACTCCAAAACTAATAACCACGTAGGGCATGAAAACATAAACTTAAATTTGAGAATATATTTTATGCACAAATATGCCAAACGCTCCAATCATTAGTCATCCAGGATATCAAATAGAGGATTTTACTTTCTTACAAAATAATTATATCATCACACAATATCAATTATACCTTGTAAGACCTAGTCAATAAAATCCTATACCTCTATTATTGAATTTAATACAACGACACGTCTATTTGCTAATAGCCAATATGTAAACCTATTATATGACTAGTATTTAATCATGGGGAACATGGGGAGTCACCCCCACCATCATTGAATTAAAAAGGAATTAAAATTATTAAGAAATAATTTCTAGAAAATAGAAAAACGTCCAAAACATAGTCCAAACGACCTAAAAACGCCTAAAAACACCATAATTCACAACAGTGAGTTTTTCTCACAACGTCGTCTTCAATGGACCCACCAAATTTCAGCTCAATCGGAGTCCGTCAAGTTCGCTGACCTCCGAAAATACCGGCTATTCGGTCAAAAACAGGTTTTGCATTTTTCTAGGGTTTTCCCAAAAAAATTCAGATAATCTCAATCAAATATCAATAAGAAAACAGATATCTCATGATTACAAGAATAATCCAAAAATTTTGCACAGTTAATTCACAAAACAGCAGTGTAGTTTTTCAGAAAACCACTTATACATGTAATTCAAAAAACGCACATAAACACGACATTCTTGTTTCATTAAAAATTTAGTTATCTAATTAGGTGTGAGTGGAATCTGATACCAATTGATGGATTATTATACGCAGCAGAAGCAATCCCAGTATCAAAATCACATGTAATCTAGACAACTAGCATAAACGGAATTTCACGGGTTACCTCTTGAAGCGTGAACATATCTCTTCTACCACGTGAGCCTTTAGTTCCATAACTTCTCAATGGAATCTCCATCACCCGCACAATCGTGATCCTCGAATGTTCCACGGTCTTCTACTGTGTTACCCAAATAATACCGGAAATAGCAATTTCGTGTAGGTGAAATTTCTAGGAAAACTTGGCTGAAAATTTCAGCCACCATGTGCTACCTCCTCTAGGTGAAAAACCTTATGTATTTATAGCACAAGTTTTAAGGGTTAAGACTATTCCAAAACCTGTTGGGCTTTCTTTTCCACCAGAAAAAAGATTCCTTTATTTCCTATTATTTAGGCACAGTAGGGACCACAGAATTTAATTAACAAGACTCCAATTACGGAATTAATTTCTAATTTTCAAAATTAATATCTACCATAATTAATTACAAATTATTCCACTAAAAATTCGCAATTACACTCCTTATTCAATTTCGAAATTCATCCATTAAATCTTATTTAACTCCTCATGTTAAGATTCAGATACTAATCAATTAAATTAAATTACTGACGATTTAATTTATTGATTATTTTCTTTAGACTTTCGCTTAACATATTTCATGTGTCGGATACAAAATCTACCGGCCGGATTTACACGTGAAAACTTATAAGCTTTCATAAAGGTGTATCATCAATCTCTAAACCGAGACATGGATTCTATCAACTAACTATTACTTCGCCAATTTATATTATTATTATCCAATTTACCAGGCATATTGACCCACGAAAGAATCTCGCCTTTTAATAAATCAAAACAATAATAATATACACAGCTAATAATAATTATATCAAGATTAAGAGTATAAGTACATTTAATGGCTAGAGAGTTTATTTTATTAAGTCAGTATAAAATACTTATCTCTACCTGGTCCGTTCAATACATACAAAATGTACTAGCACAAGAAGTTGGAATTAAACCATTCCCATAATCAAGATAAATTATATTTAATCTTGTGCTACAATCATTCCTAATGGTTTGTCCAATTCCATCATTAGATTGTGAACTCAAACTTTATACTTATAAGAACCGATGATTTAATCTTCCTTGTATAAGCTAAACTCTATACACTAAATCATCTACTATATAAGCAAATGACACAAACTAATATATGATATATTTAAAATTTTATTAAAACTGAATAAACAATTGTTTCATAATAAATACTATATCTAAACCAAAATCATGGTCAATAGTATATAACCCAACAATCTCCCACTTAGACTTTTAATCATGACAATTATTAGAATATACTATATTCAAATGCATGGTTAATAGTATATGCCCCAACACTAGCAACATTGATATTTCGACCATTGGCATATTTTTAGCTTTGAATAAAAAACATTAATCCGAAATTTGTCAAAGCGTCAATTTCGCCCAAAATTTTCTCCCAAATTCGTCTTCTCACCAACAAACGCGCAGACAGTAGGAAAGCATCGTGCAAATTTCAGCCACTGTTATATTTCATATTTGAATAAAAAAATTCTCCCAAATTTGTCAGAGCTTAAGTTTTCCCCAAATTTTCTCCCAAATTCCTCTGCTCACTAACAAGCGTGCATACAGTAGGAAAATTCTCAGGGGTTTATTTGGGTTTGCAATTTATATAATCCATAGGCACCGAGAAATACACAGAAAATCCCTTGTATATCGTATTGGGGGAAAGACAGGTATCGGGTGGAAAGAATTTGGCGGTGCTGACGGTAATTAAAGGTTTTAGAGGTATGGCTTGTCATTAAATTTTAATAGTAGAGTATATATGTCCTCCCTTTAATATTTATATTCTAGCATCCGTAACTTATTCCGATAGTGGGTCAAAAATGAAAAAAAGCATATTTTGTTATCTATGTTCGAATTCATTACACGATCTCTCATGATTTTCTTTCGAATCTGAACCACACCTATGGGCCATATTGCTATTCTTTGCAATATAGAACTAATGCAAATAATCGGAATCAAATGGATAGTGTTGCTCTCCAAGGCACACACAAGTATACGTGATCGATAAGCAACTTGTAAGTCCAGATATAGTACCAACTTAGACTTGTGATTACCTATCAACTAATTTAAACCCAAACAATTAATTTATTCAAGCGAATTATAAAGTATGAATATTTAACTAAAATTAGTCTAGAGTAAAAACAAAGGAAACAACTACAAGCCTAAAGACGAATTCAATGGGAGAGAATATGCTAGAGCTATGGGTTAGCTAACAATCCCGTTGAGTTTTTTACATAAATTGTCAAATTAATTTATTTGATTTATTGGTTGACGGAGTTGATATTGCTCATAACCTTCTCTCGAAGTACAATTCGCCTATTCAAGCTAACCTAACGCCTATATTCCTATGGAATTAGAATTAACAAGAACACATTTATAATTCCCGTATAATAATCAAGCAAGGCGATTAGGTATATTCTTATCCTAACCACAAATTTGTTCCCCCTCAGAGTTAAGATCTTGCTATACGCAACATTATAAGCAATCTAGAATTCCCTCTCCGAGTTCAATCCTAGATTCATAGATAGTATTCAATTGATGATCAAGCAATCAAATAACTAAGCGCAATATTGAATAGATAAACCAATATGATAAAATAATAAGAACAATTCAAGCTTCAAATTATAACGTTCATATAGCACCCAAAACTCTAGAACTACTAAACTATGAAATTAAAGGAAGAGAAGAGAAGAAAAATTAGTTAGAAACCTCCTCCATGCCTGGTGTGTGTTCCTCCACCTGAAACTCCCTTCAAAATATGTTAGATATCCTCCAAATTAGATTTAGAACCCTTTATATACGAGTTAGGACCGTGTAGGACTGAAATAACCTTATCTGATTAAAATAGGAGAGTACCCGCAACACAGTGTCCAGGCTAGCGCCTATCACTAGACCTGGCGCTGAAAATAGAATGCTTTTCACGTCTCCAATTCTTCAATCTTTCTTTTGAATTCTAACTGTCTCTTTTTTTGTCTCCACTTAGGTGGGAGAAAAACCAAAGGATGTCCCCTTTTGTTTTCTTTTCTATTTTCCTTTCTTTTTCTTTCGCATTTTATTCAATTTTGCTCCAAATCTCTTGATCTTCACATTGCATTATTCCTACACAATTAAAATATAATATTAAATACAAAATAATATAATTAATACTCAAAAGAAAATTAAAAGTACTAGAATGTGAGGCAACAATAATTGAATGTATGCATTTATTTGGTCTAATATCACAACCCCACACTTAAACTCTTGCTCGTCCTTGAGTAAGCATTAAACACTCTCAATAAATCAAGCTTAGAAACACCACCAGATCGATTGAGACTAACCATCAGGCTCTATAGCAACTCAAACCATCAAATATACATTTCCTTATTGTGACGACCCAAAGGGGTCATCACCTGTTTTAAATGAATTCTGTATTTTCAAGGCCTTGAAAACCTCATTTAGAATCGCCTCGATTTGCATGCAGAGTCCGGTCGCATAGCCGGAAAGCTTAAATATGAAATTCTATGAAAAATACTAAGTTTTGATATAAAAATGAATAAATTTGACTTTGGTCAACTTTTTGGGTAAATGGAACCGGATCCGGACCCGTGATTTGACGGTCCCAGAGGGTCCGTAGGAAAATATGGAACTCGGGCATATGCCCGGAATCAAATTTCGAGGTCCCGAGCTTGAGAAATAAATTTTTAAAAGAAATTATTTTTCTGAAAATTTTAAGGAAAATTGAAATGAAATTTGATTAGAATGTGTTGGTATCGGGCCCATGTTTTGGTTTCGGCTCCTGGTATAGGTATTATATATGATTTAAGATGTTTCAGTAAAGTTTGGTTAAAATCGGACGTCATTTGACGTGTTTCAGACTTGAAATCCTAAATTTGAAACTTAATGAAGTTTGAGGAAAAACTCTTAATTTTGAGGTTTGATTCATTGTTTTTATGTTATTTTGGTGATTTGATCACACAGATAACTTTGTATGATGTTGTTGAGTTAGTTCATATGTTTGGTTAGGAGCCCCAAGGGCTCGGGTGTGATTCGGATGAGTTTCAGGGTTGTTTTAGCCTTAGAAATGTTGCAGAAATAGTTGTTGTCTGTTTTCCAGTGATTTCCTCTTTGCGATCGCATAAGAAGTGTCGTGATCGAATAGAGCAAACTTTACGTGTTCAAAAATTCTTCTATGCGATCGCGTGTTATTGTCCACGATCGCAGTGCTCAGAAACTCAACTCTATGCGATCGCAACCTTATGTTCGCGATCGCAGTACACAACAAACTTTACCCTATGCGATTGCAACCTATTGCTCGCGATCGCGTTGAACAAATTGCCCAGTTATTTTAATTCTTCAAAACAGAATGCAAACGGGATTTTTATAAAACCTCACAAACTCTTTCTTCTCCAAAGTTCTAGGGCGACCATTAAAGCATTCTTTCACCATTAACTCGTGGGTTAGTAATCTTTAACTCGTTATCTTCATTTTCCATCAACATCTATTGAAATTCTAGGCCTAAAACATGTGATTTAAGGTAGAAAAAATTGGTATTTGGGTAGAGTTAGGGCTTTTTGATTTTTCTTGATTTAGACCTCGTTTTGGGGTCGAATTTGGAAAATAAATTATATTTTTGGGCCCGTGAGTGAATGGGTGATTTGATTTTGGTCCGAACCTCGTATTTTGACCAAGCGGGCCCGGGGTCGATTTTTGGGGTTTTGGAAAAAATGATGGAAAAGCTATAATTAGGCATTGGATTCGTATTGTTTAGCATTTATTGATGTATTGAAGTCATTATTGAATAGATACAATTGAATTGTAGCCGAATTCTAAAGGAAAGGCGGTTATTGAGGATTGAATTGGCCGTGGAAGTTGAGGTAAGTGTTTGGTTTAACCTTAGCCTGAGGGATTAGGAGTTGAGTCATATTTTCTATGTGTTTCTGGTGGAGTACGACGTATAGGCATGATGATGAGTATCTATACTTTGGTGTCGAGTATGACCGTGAGTCTTAAATTGACATTTGTTGTAACGACCCGACTGGTCGTTTTGTATTTTCGAACCTCGTTCCCTTAAATAATACTTTCTGCACTTGCTTTAACTAATTTATGACTTGCGGGGATGGGTGGTTCGAGAGTTAGAATAGTTTTGAGCAAGAATAAGCCTAGTTGCTCCTTTAAGTTTCATTAAAAAGGCCAAGTTTGACTTCGGTCAATATTTTGGGAAAACGAACCCGGAATCGTGATTTGACAATTTCTGAGGGTCCGTGGGAAAATATAGGACCTAGGCGTATGCCCGAAATCGAATTCCGAGGTCCCTAACCCGAGTAATGAATTTTTATATGAAATTGTTAAGTTTAAGTTTCAAAGATTTGAATAAACTAAGAAATTATTGTTTTCCTAGGTATGGGGTTCGGATTTCGATTCTGAAACTTGGTACAAGTCCGAAATATCAGTTAAGACTTACCTGTAAAATTTGGTGTCAATCCGAGTGGTTTAAGGGTGTTTTGACCCGTTAGGAGGAAGTTTAGAACTCGAAGGTTCAATGATTTAAATCATTTTGTTTTGGGGTTGATTCCTTGATTTAGCGTCATTTTAAGCGTTTTGAGGGTTCAGTAGGTCCGCCTCGTGATTTCAGACTTGTCGGTATGTTCGGGCGGGGCTCGGGAGCCCGGAGCGTCAAATGGTCGAGGTTCGAGTGAAGTTGAAAACTTAGGAAAAGCCTCATCTACTGCTTCTGTCATAACCGCTTCTGCGGCTCTTGGACCGCAGAAGCGAGACCGCAGAAGCGGTCGTTTTATCGCAGAAGCAGAAGGGGCAAGGCCCAAGGGAAACCGCAAGAGCGGACCCCTGACCGCAGAAGCGGTCCATCCGCCCAGGCCCAAAACCGCAGAAGTGGTGGGCTTTCCACTTAAGCGGCCTCGCAGAAGCGAGATTATGACCGCAGAAGCGGCCCAGGCCCCCTTTGCCCATTTCCACAAAAGCTGCCCATACCGCCGAAGCGGAAGCCGCAGAAGCGGGATTCCTTCCGCAGAAGCGAAAATCACTGGGGGCAGAAGGGTTCATTAATATGAACCCAAACTCATTTCTCTCACTTTACACTACACATTTGGGTGCTTTTAGGGATTTCAAAGAGAGAGTTTCCACATATCATTGCAAGGTAAGTAATCCCCGCTCACTTTTAGTTCAAATACATAAACATTAGATAGATTTAACACTAAAATTAGGTAAAAAATCAAGAGATTAGAGTTAGACCTAGGGTTTAATAAAAACTAAGATTTGATCATATAATTTACCATGAAATGAACTAGAAATCATATATTTGTGATCCTTAGGTGATAGAGAACAACTTCCTTCGAAAAATCTCGGAATTCGGGCACGTGGGCCCGGGGTGGGAATTTAGGAAAGTTGTGTTAATGGTTAGAAAATTGCTTAAATAGCTAGAATTCAACCTTGTAAGTCTTTATTTATATCGAATTAAGGAGTTGGGCTTGTTCTCTGACATTGGGAGTGCATTTTGGAACGACGTGAGTCTCCTTTCTAACCTTGTAAGAGGGAATTGTCCCCATAGGATTTTAAATGAGTAATTATTGCTAAATGCGGGGGCTACGTACGTACTAGGTGACGAGAGTCCGTGCGTAGCTACTATATGATAATTGTTCGGGTAGTTTAGGACCCACGTCATGTCTAATTGGGGAATATCTCTTATTTTAAATTGCAAATATGATCATTTTTATTGCTAGAGACTTGAGGAAAAGAACAGTGAACGTATGAGTCTGTTGAGCCTTGGTAGGAATTCCCTTGTATGTAATTGAGCCTTATGTGATTTTCTTGATATTTTTTTGATGATTATGGATCGGACCGATCGTCTCGGTGATAATAGATGCATCTATAGTTTGTGTCGCTCGACCCTCAGCAGTGCACAATTTATTTTCTGTTGGAGTGGGTCGTCGACCTTGGCATGTTTGTGCATGATTTATATGCCTACATTTAGTTATGACATAATCAGTCATTTGATATAAAAAAGGAAAACTGGTAATTTAATTATGACAAGAACATGAATATGACTCTTCTATTAACTTGTGTTATTGGAAATCCTTCATGCTGTATATCTCACTTTATTATATTATATTATCTTGACCTTAGTAAGTATCAAGTCGACCTCTCGTCTCTACTTCTTCGAGATTAGACGGGATACTTACTGAGTACATGTGTTTTATGTACTCATGCTACACTTTTGTACTTAAATGTACAGAATTTCAGGCAGGTGGATCTGGACATCACTCTGGTGTATATCATGAGCGCATCTGGGACTTCTACGGTGAGCCGCACTCCCTTCTTGCCGATCCGCAGCCGAAGAAGTCTTCCTTGTATTTTGTTGTTTCTGTCTATCCTGATTCAGACAGTAGGATAGGGTATTTATTCATTTTGTGTATATTTTACTAGTTGCTCGTAGCTTGTGGCACCAGGTTCTGGCACACACAGTGGTAGACGTTATTTTGGGTTGTATAGCTGTCTTTACATTTTATTGATCTTTACTGGTTTATAACTTTAAATTGGTAAAAACCTATTATATTGGTTTTTTTGGCTAAGGTAAACAAATGAGAATTTAATTATTCTTCCGCGTTATCTGGCCTGACGAATAGTGTCGGGCACCATCATGACCTATTATGGAAAATGGGTCGTGACATTTGTTGTATTCTTGAATAATACTATGGTTGAAATAGTAAGTAGATCCGTGATATTGAACAAAGGCTTAGCTTATTTTCGTGAAAATTAATTATGAGTTAGAAATAGTGATAATAGAAATGATAGAAGTTGAATTGAGATTGGTTATAGCCGATTCTCCCTTGCTGAGACGAATATACTTGCACTGTTGAGTTCCCTTGCGGGATAGAGTATTTTATGATTCATCCCCTGCCGAGATTTGTTGTTATGATTACCATAAGCTATATAATTGGAATGGGTTGCCGGCCGCAACATATATTATATTGGATCGGGTTGCACGCCGCAACCTATATTATATTGGATCGGGTTGCACGCCGCAACATATATTATATTGGATCGGGTTGCACGCCAAACAATATATTATATTGGATCGGGTTGCACGCCGCAACATATATTATATTGGATCGGGTTGCATGCCGCAACAAATATTATATTAGATCGGGTTGCACGCCGTAATAAATATATTATATTTATTGGATCGGTTTGCACGGTGCAACAGTTTTATATATATATATATATATATATATATATATATATACGTACGGATTGGGTTGCGCATCGCAACAATAGTGTTATCATATTGTTTTAGACATTGTACTATTCCTTCATATTTATTCAGTTTCTGCTAAGTTGAACTGTTTCCCCGAGGCATGCACCCCCTCCCTTTTAACTGCTCATTACTTGTTTATTTTTCTGCAATATATTATATATCTGCATAGGTTTTTCCGAAGTCTAGTGCTAGCCTCGTCACTACCTCGCCAGGGTTAGGCCAGACATTTACCAGCACATGGGGTCGGTTATACTGATACTACACTCTGTGCTCTTTTGCACAGATCCAGGTACCGGAGCAGCATACGGTGCACAACAGTAGTTCGGGAGCTAGTCTTCAGTCCACGAGATTACCGAGGTAGTCCTGCAAGTGTCTGCGGGCCTGACATCTCCTCTATATTTATTTATGATATGTTTCCTTTTATATCCGAGACAAACTTTATTCTTATTTCAGATAGTTGTATGTAGTAATCTTAGATTGTCCGCGAATGTTGTTACACCTGTCCTGGGTAGAGGCATATGTGGATTTTCCTTATTATTTTGGGTTACTTCGTTTAAGTTTTCTGCTAAATTATAAATTCTGCTATTGTTTAATTATTTATCTCCTGCTAATTTAATTGGTAAACGTGGATTTAAAACAAAAGTATTATGGATTCTAAATGTGTGGCTTGCCTGCCTTCTACGAGTAGGCGCCATCACGACTCCCGAAGGTGAAAATTCCGGGTCATGACAAGTTGATATCAGAGCTGTAGGTTACATAGGTCTCACAACTCACATACAAGCTTAGTAGAGTCTGAGAGATCGGTACGGAGACGTCTGTATTTATCCCTTAGAGGCTACAAAGTTAGGAAAAGTTTCACATTTGTTCTTTATTATCGTGCGGTTTAGTTTCTCAGTGCTAATTGAATTTCTACTCTGTTCTTTCCCAGATGGTGAGAACACGCGCTTCCTCATCTACTGATCAGCAATTCGATCCCCAAGCGGCTCCTACTAGGGGCAGAGGGTGCGACCGAGGACTTGCTAGAGGCCGAGGTAGGGGCAGAGCTCAGCCTCGAGCAGCAGCACCAGTGGCGGAGCCTCAAGTTGACTTTGACGAGGAGGTTCCGGCCCTAGCCCCAACAGTTCTGGTGGGCCCAGCTCAGGTCCTAGATGGGTTTATTGGTACCCCAATTCTTCAGGACGCTCTGGTCCGATTGGTGGGTATTATGGAGAGTGTCACTCGTGCAGGCTTATTTCTTGTAGCACCAACCACTTCTTAGGCTAGAGGAGGAGCCCAGAATCCTGCTACTCATATTCCAGAGCGGGTACCGCCCCCGATTCAGACTTCAGCAGTTCAGCAAGTTAGAGCAGCTCAGCCGGGTGTGGTAGCCCAGGCCGGTGATGGGGCAGTTATATCTGTCGATGCTTTTTGGAGATTGGATAGGTTCACCAAGCTCTTCACTACTACCTTCAGCGGTGCACCTACCGAGGATCCTCAGGAATATTTGGACAGCTGCCACGAGGTTCTCCGGAACATGGGTATTGTTGAGACCAGTGGGGTTGATTTCGCTACATTTTGCTTGTCTGGATTGGCCAAGACTTGGTGGAGGGATTATTATTTAGCTAAACCAGCAGGATTGCTAGCCTTGACCTAGGGGCAGTTCACACAACTATTTCTGGAGAAGTTTCTCCCTATTACTCAGCGAGAGGCCTATCGGAGACAGTTCGAGCGTCTCCAGTAGGGATCCATGACAGTCACCCAGTACGAGACCAGGTTTATTGATTTGGCTCGCCATGCTCTTATTATTAATCTTACCACTGAGAGGGAGAGAGTGAAATGGTTTATTGAAGGACTAATTTAGCCTATTCATCTCCAAATGGCTAGAGAGGCTGGGAGTGAGATATCCTTTTAGGAGGTAGCCAATATGGCCCGGAGGGTTGAGATGGTATTATCACAGGGGGTGGTCACAGGGCAGACAAGAGACCCCGTCAGTCAGGCAGATTCAGTGGTGCCTCGTCTGGAGGCAGATATTCATATGGTAAGGGTCATCCTCTTAGGCTCTTCCAATCAGCGCTCCAGGTTTCTCACGGTGCATCAGGTGGCCAGGGTTTTTAGGGGCAGTATTCTGATCAACAGTCCTACAATGCACCATCAGCTCCTATTAGTGAACCGCCGCTCCAGAGCTTCCGGGGTGGTCATTCAGGCTTCCAGGGTTAGCTTCAGTTTCCTCAGCCGCAGCATTCGGGTAGATGTTATGAGTGTGGTGAGTATGGTCACATTAGGAGGTCTTGTTCGAGGTTAGGGGTACTCAGTCACAGCAGCAGGGTCCCCGACCTATGATTCAGGCACCAGATGTTCCACAGGATTCCCAGCCAGCTAAAGGCGGGGGTAGAGGTGCTAGAGGTAGAGGTAGATATCATAGAGGTGGAGCTCAGACTACCAGAGGTGGAGGCTAGCCAGCAGCAGGCCTTCCCAGAGAGGTAGATCAAAGTGGTGGGGCCCAGGGTAGATATTTCAGATGTGATTATTACAGGTACGGTTCCGGTTTGTGATAGAGATGCTTCAGTGTTGTTTGATCTGGGGTCTACGTATTCATATTTGTCATCTTATTTTGTCCCGTACTTGGTCATGCCTAGTGATACATTGGGTGTTTCTATTTATGTGTCTACACCGGTGGGTGACTCTATTGTGGTCGATCGAGTCCATCATTTTTGTGTTGTGGTGATTGGGGATCTTGAGACTCATGTATATTTGTTGCTTTTAGACATGGTTGACTTCGACATTATATTGGGGATGGACTGGTTATCACCCTATCATGCTATCTTGGATTGTCATGCCAAGACTATGACCTTACTTTTACCGGGTATGCCTCGTTTAGAGTAGAGAGGGACTCTTGGTCATTCTACCGGCAGTGTTATATCGTATGTTAAGACTCGGCATATGGTCGAGAAGGGGTGTTTGGCCTATTTAGCCTATGTTCATAATTCTAGTGCTGAAGTTCCCTCTATTGATTCGGTGCCCGTTGTTTGTGAGTTCCATGATGTTTTTCCTTCAGACCTGCCGGGTATGCCACCCGACAGGGATATTTATTTCTGCAATGATCTAGTTTAGGGCACTCAACCTATTTCCATCCCACCATATCGTATGGCCCCGCCGGAGTTGAAAGAGCTAAAGGAACAGTTGCAGGATTTGCTTGAGAAGGGTTTCATTAGACCCAGTGTTTCACCTTGGGGTGCACCGGTGTTATTTGTCAATAAGAAGGATGGGTCAATGAGAATGTGTATTGATTACCGGTAATTGAACAAGGTAACGATCAAGAATAAGTATCCATTGCCGATGATTGATGATTTGTTCGACCAGCTTCAGTGTGCCAGGGTATTTTCCAAATTGACTTGCGATCTGGTTACCATCAGTTGAGGATTAGGGCATCCGATGACCCTAAGACATCTTTCCGCATTCGGTACGGGCATTATGAGTTCTTAGTTATGTCATTCGGGTTGAAAAATGCCCCAACAGCTTTCATGGACTAGATGAACCGAGTGTTCAGGCCTTATTTGGATTCATTCGTGATAGTCTTCATTGATGATATATTGATATATTCCCGCAGCCAGGAGGAGTATGAGAAACACCTGAGAGTGGTTCTTCAGAATTTGAGAGATAGTCGGTTATATGCTAAGTTCTCAAAATGTGAATTCTGGTTGGGTTCAGTTGCATTTCTGGGTCATGTTGTATCAGCAGAGGGTATTCAGGTGGACCCAAAGAAGATTGAGGCTATCAAGAACTGGCCTAGACCAACATCAGCTATAGAGATTCGGAGTTTCTTGGGTTTGGCAGGCTACTATCGACGGTTCGTGGAAGGGTTTTTATCTATTATAGCCCCGATGACCAGATTGACCCAGAAGGGTGCCCAGTTCAGATGGTCAGATGAGTGTAAGGCGAGCTTTCAAAAGCTCAAGACAGCTCTGACTATGGCACCGGTGTTGGTTTTGCCCACGGGTTCTAGGCCTTATACAGTCTATTATGATGCTTCACGTATTGGGCTTGGAGCAGTGTTGATGCAGGATGGCAAAGTCATTGCCTATGCTTCGAGACAGTTGAAGATTCATGAGAAGAACTATCAGGTACATGATTTGGAGTAGGCAGCCATACTTCATGCATTAAAGATTTGGAGGCATTATCTATATGGTGTGGCATGTGAGGTGTTCACGGATCACAAGAGTCGTCAGTATTTGTTCAAGCAAAAGGAGTTGAATTTGAGGCAGAGAAGGTGGTTGGAGTTGTTGAAAGATTATGATGTCGCCATTTTATATCATTCATGAAAGGCCAATGTGGTGGCCGATGCTTTGAGTAGGAAGTCAGTCAGTATGGGCAGTCTTGCATATATTTCCATTGATGAGAGGTCACTTGCTTTGGATGTTCAGGCTTTAGCCAATCAGTTCGTGAGTCTGGATGTTTTCGAGCCCGATCGTGTGTTATCTTCCACGGTCGCTCGTTCTTTATTATTGGAGCGTATCCGTGATCGGCAGTATGATGATCCCCATTTGTGTTTCCTTAGAGACACGGTGCAACGCGGAGGTGCCAGGCATGCTACCGTAGATGATGATGGAGTTTTAAGATTACAAGGTCGAGTATGTGTGCCTAATGTGGATGGGCTCCGAGAGTTAATTTTGAAGGAGGACCATAGCTCCTGGTACTTTATTTATCCGGGCACCGCGAAGATGTATTAGGATTTGCGGCAGCATTATTGGTGGCATAGAATGAAGAAGGATATCGTAGCATATGTGGCTCGTTGCTTGAATTGTCAGCAGGTTAAGTACGAGCATCAGAGGCCTGGTAGTGTATTTCAGAGGATTGAGCTTCCCGAGTGGAAGTGGAAGCAGATCACCATAGACTTCGTTACTAGACTTCCGCTGACTCGGAAGAAGTTCGATGTAGGTTAGTTCATTGTTGATAGGCTGGCTAAGTCAGCAGATTTCATTCCTATGGGAGTCTCCTATTCATCCGAGAGGTTAGCTAAGATCTATATCCGGGAGATTGTCGCCTTCATGGTGTGCCTATATATATCATTTCGGACGGGGGTACGCAGTTTACCTCACACTTCTGGAAAGCAGTTCAGCGAGAGTTGGGCATACGGGTTGAGTTAAGCACAACATTTCATCTCCAGACGGACGGGCAGTCTGAGCGAACTATTCAGATTTTGGAGGATATGCTCCGAGCTTGTGTTATTGACTTTGGAGGTTCGTGGGATTAGTTTTTGCCCTTATCAGAGTTTGCCTACAACAACAGCTACCAGTTGAGCATCCATATGTCTCCTTATGAGGCTTTATATGGTAGGCGGTATCGGTCTCCAGTTGGATAGTTTGAGCCGAGAGAGGCTCGATTATTGGGTACGGATCTGGTTCAGGAGGCCTTGGACAAGGTCAGGATCATTCAGGATAGGCTTCGTTCAGCTCAGTCCAGGCAAAAGAGCTATACAGACTGCAAGGTTCGAGATGTGGCTTTTATGGTTGGTGAGCGGGTATTGCTCCGAGTGTCGCCTATGAAGGGCGTGATGAGGTTTGGGAAGAAGGGCAAACTTAGCCCTATGTTTATTGGTCCGTTTGAGATTCTTGATCGAGTGGGAGAGGTGGCTTATAGACTTGCTTTGCCGCTGAGCTTATCAAACGTACATCCAGTGTTTCATGTGTCCATGCTTCGGAGGTATCATGGCGATCCAGCCCACGTGTTAGATTTCAGCACTGTCCAGTTGGACAAGGACTTGGCTTATGAGGAGAAACCTATAGCTATTCTAGACCAGCAGGTTCGTCAGTTGAGATCCAAGAGTTTCCTTTTTGTTCGTGTTCAGTGGAGAGGTCAGCCTCCTGAGGCATCGACTTGGGAGTCCGAGTCTGATATGCGGAGCCATTATCCTCATCTTTTCCCCGACTCAGGTACTTCTTTCTTTTGTCCGTTCGAGGACAAACAGTTATTTTGAGGTGGAGAATGTGACGATCCAAAGGGGTCATCACCTATTTTAAATGAATTATGTGCTTCCGAGGCCTTTAAAACCTCATTTAGAGTCTCCTAGATTTGCGTGCATAGTCCGGGCATGTAGCCGAAAAGCATAAACATGAAATTTTGTAAAAAATTCTAAGTTTTGATATTAAAATGAATAAATTTGACTTTGGTCAACTTTTTGGTTAAACGGACCCGGACCCGGACCCGTGATTTGACGGTACCGGAGGGTCCGTAGGAAAATATGGTACTCGAGCATATGCTCGAAATCAAATTTCGAGGTCATGAGCCAGAGAAATGAATTTTGAAGGAAATTGTTTTTCTGAAATTTTTAAGGAAAATTGAAATGAAATTTGATTAGAATGTGTTGGAATCGGGCCCATATTTTGGTTCCGGCGCCCGGTACATGTCTTTTATATGATTTAAGATATTTCTTTAAAGTTTGGTTAAAATTAGATGTCGTTTGATGTGTTTCGGACTTGAAATCCTAAATTTGAAACTTAATGAAGTTTGAGGAAAAACTCTTGATGGTTTGATTCATTATTTTTAATGTTCTTTTGGCGATTTGATCGCACGGATAAGTTCACATGATGTTGTTGAGTTAGTTCATGTGTTTGGTTAGGAGCCCTGAGGGCTCGGGTGTGACTCGGATAGGTTTCAGGGTTATTTTAGCCTTAGAAATGTTGCAGAAATAGCTGTTGTATTTTTAAAGGAAATTATTTTTCTGAAATTTTTAAGAAAAATTAAAATGAAATTTGATTAGAATGTGTTGGTATCGGGCCCATATTTTGGTTCCGGCACCTGGTACATGTCTTTTATATGATTTAAGATATTTTTTTTAAGTTTGGTTAAAATCGGATGTCGTTTGACGTGTTTCGGATTTGAAATCCTAAATTTGAAACTTAATGAAGTTTGAGGGAAAACTCTTGATTTTGAGGTTTGATTCATTTTTTTGATGTTCTTTTGGCGATTTGATCGCACTGATATGTTTGTATGATGTTGTTGAGTTAGTTCATGTGTTTGGTTAGGAGCCTTGAGGGCTCGGGTGTGACTCAGATAGGTTTCAGAGTTATTTTAGCCTTAGAAATGTTGCAGAAATAGCTGTAGTCGTTGTCTAGTGATTTCCTCTATGCGATCGCATAAGAAGGGTCGCGATGGCTTAGAGCAAACTTCAGGGGTTCACAAATCCTTCTATGCGATTACATTCTCCTCTCTGCGATCGCGTTGTATAAAGCCCATCTTTCATTTTTTTTTCTTCTATGCGATCGCGTGTTATTGTCCGTGATCGCAAATGCTCACAAAATCAACTTTATGCGATCGCAACCTTATGTCTGTGGTCGTAGTGCACAACAAACTTTACCCTATGCGATCGCAACCTATTGCCCGCGATCGCGTAGAACAATTTGCCCAGTTATTTTAATTCTTCAAAACAGAATGCAAACGGGATTTTTATAAAACTTCACAAACTCTTTCTTCTCCAAAGTTCTAGGGCGACCATTGAAACATCTTTTCACCATTAACTCGTGGGTCAGTAATCTTTAACTCGTTTTCTTCATTTTTCATCAACATTTATTGAAATTCTAGGCCTAAAACATGTGATTTAAGGTACAAAAATTGGGTATTTGTGTAGAGTTATGGCTTTTTGATTTTTCTTGATTTAAACCTCATTTTGGGGTCGAATTTGGAAAACAAATTATATATTCAAGTTCGTGGGTGAATGGGTGATTTGATTTTGGTCCGAACCTCGTGTTTTGACCAAGTGGGCCCGGGGTCAATTTTTGGGATTTGGGAAAAAATGATGGAAAAGCTATAATTAGGCATTGGGTTCGTATTGTTTAGCATTTATTGATGTATTGAAGTCATTATTGTATAGATACAATTGAATTGGAGCCGAATTCGAAAGACGGTTATTGAGGATTGAATTGGCTGTGGAAGTTGTGGTAAGTGTTCGGTTTAACCTTAGCTTGGGATTAGGAGTTGAGTCATATTTGCTATGTGTTTCTTGTGGAGTACGACATATAGGCATGGTGACGAGTATCTATACGTCGGTGTCGAGCATGACCGTGAGTCTTAAATTAATATTTGTTGTATTCTTGAATAATACTATGGTTGAAATAGTGAGTAGATCCGTGATATTGCCCAAAGGCTTAGCTTATTTTCATGGAAGTTTATTATGAGTTAGAAATAATGATAATAGAAATGATAGAAGTTGAATTGAGATTGGTTATAGACGGTCTCCCTTGCCGGGATGAATATACTTGTACTGTTGAGTTCCCTTGCCGAGATAGAGTATTTTATGATTCATCCCCTGCCGAGATTTTTTGTTATGATTACTGTGAGCTATATAATTGGAACGGGTTGCGCGCCGCAACATATATTTTATTGGATCGGGTTGCACGCCGCAACATATATTATATTGGATCGAGTTGCATGCCGCAATAGATATTATATTGGATCGGGTTGCACGCCGCAACAAATATACTATATTTATTGGATCGTGTTGCACGCTGCAACAGTTATATGTATACGTAAGGATTGGGTTGCGCGCCGTAACAGTAGTGCGATCATATTGTTTTAGACATTGTACTGTTCCTTCATATTTATTCAGTTTCTGCTAAGTTGAACTATTTCCCCGAGGCATGCACCCCCTCCCTTTTAACTGCTTATTACTTGTTTATTTTTCTATAATATATTATATATCTGCAAAGGTTTATTTGGAGTCTGGTGCTAGCCTCGTCACTACCTCACCGGGATTAGGCCACACACTTACCAGCACATGGGGTCGGTTGTGCTGATACTATACTCTGTGTCCTTTTGAACAGATCCAGGTACTGGAGCAGCATACGGTGCGCAGCATCAGCTGGGGAGCTAGTCTTCAATCCACGAGATTCCCGAGGTTGTCTTGCAGGCGTCCGCAGGCCCGACATCTCCTCTATCTTTATTTATGATTTGTTTCCTTTTGTATCCGCGACAGACTTTATTCTTATTTCAGACAGTTGTATGTAGTAATCTTAGATAGTCCGTGAATGTTGTGACACCAGTCCTGGGTAGAGGCATATGTGGATTTTCCTTATTATTTTGGTTTACTTCGTTTAAGTCTTCCGCTAAATTATAAATTTCGTTGTTGTTTAATTATTTATCTCATGCTAATTTAATTGGTAAACGTGGATTTAAAATAAAAGTATTATGGATTCTAAATGTGTGGCTTGCCTAGCTTCTACGAGTAGACGCCATCACGACTCCCGAAGGTGGAAATTTTGGGCCGTGACACTTATTTTCGTGCAAGATATACAAGTCACAAACAAACAACAAACTTCTAACCTTCTAACCTCAGAGACAAACTCTAACTTATCAAATTTAAGTTCGCTCACCTACTCTGTCAAAGAAGCTAATAACATCACCTATCTATCATGAACAAGTGCCCTCACAGAATGAATAATCCATACACTCAAATCAAATAATGAATATAATTTACAGACTTTGCATCTAAGAACAACTCTCGCACTTACAAAAGAATTCACATGTATGCACAAATACCCATAGGCTTGCCCACTATGTACATCTCTACTAATTAAGTATGCACGAATAGAATCAAATAGGACTTTAACGGGTTGTAATATTGGTTATGGGACGGGTAGGAGAACTATATAACAATGACTTACACTTCCCTAAGGACTTTGCATTTTTAGACTTAATCACCCATTACTTTCTACTCTTCTCTTTATTTTTCAGCATCTCATAATCAATTGTTTCACAGCTATTTTCCTCACATCAAGAACAATTTATTTTTTTTCGAAGAAATTTTTTGTCATTCTCTCTTTTTTCATGTCACATTCTTTCACGAAGACCTTTTCATCACCTTTCATCCATCATTGATCATCTTTTTTACTTAACCATCCCATTCTTCAAATTTATCAATTAATATCACGGCCTAAGTAACAGTGCTCAATGAAGCATGGTGCAAACATTAGGGATCCAACAAAAGAATCAAGGCAAAAATACGGCTTCCAAACAAAAGGCTACAGGCTCAAAGGGCTAACTAGTGGTATAATATCTGAAAGGCTAAAATTCACAAGACATATATCAAAGAAAGCCTATTATAATCTTTTAAACAGAGCAACACTTTTATTTCGCTTCAATAACATGCAGGGCAAGTTTAGACTAAGATACAAAACATGAAATATATATAAGAAATCCTCACCACACATGGCACAAGTATCAATCAAGATGGATCAATTCTACTCTAAGTCAAACATGGTCATAGCGAACAACAAAATAAGAATAAGTTATATACAAAGTCAAAACCATGAGCTTAGGTGTCAGAAAGTCTGCTATTTTATTCATTACTCGAGCACTTAGAGGAAATTACTACTCAAACTCTGGCCTAAATATGCTAGTATCAATCACTCACAAAGATTTTTCTTCTCCCTCTTTTACTACTCAAAAAAAATCTAATCCTAAAAATAAATTTGTTTTACCCGGTTCAAATTACATCCCCTGGAAAAGAACCGATACAAAAAGAAAAATTAAAGGGGATTATTATCTAACTAAAACTAACTAAAAATAAAAATAAAAATAAAATAGTTTTGAATTTTTTTATTGGACTTTAATCTCTCAAGAAAGTTGTCCACAAAATCCATCATTGGGAAAAGTCTGAAATTTTCTGATTTTTCTTTCAATTTTTTCTTAACAAAAAACTACTATACTAAGAACGAGTACTACAATGAAACTAAGATAGCACAAAAAATCACCCAGATAATTTTTTCAACCCACACTTAAAATTATGCAATGTCCTCAATTCACTCTGAAAATAACAATAGGGTAAAAAAGACTCCTTGATAGGCCAATGGCCGAAGAATTAGCAACTCACGGGATACTCAGACTTCTCCCAGATATGATCCCTTGTGCGGGTCCTCACACTTAGTTTCAACCATCTGCTCACTTTTGCAAATGCCTATTGACTTTGACTCCATGCTCCTACTCCTAAAAAACACAAAACAACACTATAAAAATAAAAAAACAAAAGTAAAAAAGAAAAATAAAATTGGGTTGCCTCCCAACAAGTGTTTGATTTAACGTCGCGGTACGACACCATCCTTTCACCACTTTTACTTCCACTTTGAGGATATAAACTGCACCCCCATTTTGCATCAACTTTTGTATCACGTTCCTGGGGAGATGGTGTAAAAATAAAAAAACCAAGCAATACATATCACATTTTGCACTTCTTGGCCCTTAAGTGCGGGATGTCGTTTTGCCTCCTCGGTATGAAAATTTTTAGAATATAAACACTTTCTTCCTCATCTATTGATTCATCCATATGCTTGAATGTATCAATTTCCATGTCACCAACCAAACACAATGTTGAAAAGTATTTAGAATGAGGTCCAATACGCTCCAACTCCAGAATTACATTATTTTAGACATCTTGAATTTTGCACTCTACGCCAACCTTGGCATCATTAATAATATTTGGTTAAATAGTTGGAATTCCTCTTTCTGCTCCACAAGCTGGCTAATATCCACAAAAATTGATTGTAGGGCATCAGACGCCTCAACCATTTTATTCGATTGAGCTTGCAAGTCATGGATATCTGAGCCAATTTGGTTTATCTCTTGCCTGAGCTCAGTTCTTCCTTCTATTAGTTGTTCTGTCATATTTGAAAGACCATCACGGAGAAAGTCATGAGATTTTATCAGTTGAGCTTGTTCCTCTAGCCAAGATTGGCTCACTATATATGCTTCTTCAAAATTATTTTCTAGTGGGAACTCTCTCTTCAGCCACTTCCTCCGCCTCGGCCATCATTCTCATGATTCCTTCACTAATTTTTTGTAAAGCCTTTCGATTTTCATCTTGTTGCTCAGCTACTTGCCTCATCATATCATGTTGCTCGGCTACTTGCCTCATCATGTCCATAATACAAGCCACGCTTTGCATATCCTCCACTTCATTTCTCCTATCAAACTCATAAATATTATTAAAAATATTATAATGAGAACTCTGAGAAAGATACTGAGAATTAGGACAACCATCCCAATGGCCACCTTGACAACCACACACATTACAAAAATTCCATACATCAGATCTAGATGCACAATTTTGCCCTAAGTGTGGTCCTCCACAATATGGACAAGGATCACCATAATAAGAATAACCAATATTTGACCAATTATCATTCCAAGATGTCATATCAACAAAGATAGTAAATATTAAACTAAGATAAAAATTTAAAAACTTGAATAGAAAAAGAGTAAAATTTTGATATAATATGCTAGTTAATTTCTAAGTCCCCAACAACGGAGCCAAAAACTTGTTGCTCCCAAACGCACACGCAAGTATACATGGTCAACAAGTAAAATAGGATTGTAAGTCCAGATATCGTATAAGGACTTGTGATTAACTATCAACTAAATTAAACCCAAACAATTAATCTATTCAATCGAATTCTAAAGTATGAATATTTAACTAAATTAGTCTAGAGTAATAAACTAAGATACAAAGGAAACAACGACAAGCTTGAAGACGAATTCAATAGGAGAGAATATTCTAGAGCTATGGGTTAGCTAACAATCCTGTTGAATTTTCTACCTAAATTGTCTAATTAATTTATCTGATTTATTGGTTGACGAGGTTAATATTGCTCGTAGCCTTCTCCCGAAGTACAATTCGCCTATTCAAGCTAATGTAACGCCTATATTGCTATGGAATTAGAATTAACAAGAACACATTTATAATTCGCATATAATAACCAAGCAATGCGATTAGGTATATTCCTATCCTAACTGCAAATCCGCTCCCCCTCAGAGTTAAGATCTTGCTCTACGTAATTTTGTATGCGATCTAGAATTCCCTCTCCCGAGTTCAATCCTAGATTCGAAGATAGTATTCAATTGGTGATCAAATAATCAAATAAACCAATATGGTAAAATATTAAGAACAATTCAAACTTCAAACTACAACGTTCATGTAGCACCCAAAACTCTAAAACTAATAAACTATAAAATTAAAGGAAAAGGAGAGGAGGAAAACTAGTTAGAAGCCTCCTCTAAACGTGGTGTGTGTCTCCATTTAGGGGGGACAAAAACCAAAGGGTGTCCCCCTTTGTTTCCTTTTCTATTTCCTTTCTACTTTTTTTCGCATTTTGTTCAATTTTGCTCCAAATCTTTTGATCTTTACATCGCTTTATTTCAACACAGTTAAAATATAATATTAAGCATAAAATAATATAATTAATACTGAAAAGATGATTAAAAGTACAATAATTAAATGTATGCATTATTTGGCCTAATACAGATATCCAAATTATACTATGTTTGTTTGAGTATGTGCGGTATTATCCGTTTTTAGCCAAATTTTTTTAAAAAAAGATACTTCTTTAGAAATAATTTAAATTTTAACTTCATTATCTTTTTATCACTACTAATATAATTTTGTCTGATATATTTAAGACATAAGCTCAATAAGTCTTTCTTTCTATTTTAAATTTCATGCAATTAAATAAGTTTATATAATGTAGAATTAATTTTGGGAAAGAAGTTTCATATTTTATGTATAGTTTGAGAGTAATATACTTGTATCTCTTTAAACAATTCAAAGCTCTTAGCCGTTGACTGCCGCTTTAAGAAAATATCGGTATATATATTTCGTTTTGTCAACAATCTTTGAAGTGAAAAGAAATACTAATGTCAATAGAAATAGTAATTAGCTTTGCAATTTTCATTGCGTTTACCCTAAGTCTTCTTTTCCTTCTCAATTTATATATAAGAAACAGAACAAAGACGTCAAAGCTTCCTCCCGGCAGCTACGGATGGCCAGTGATCGGAGAAACTCTGGAGTTTCTCCGATCAAGACGGGATGGAAGCCCAGAGAAATTCGTGACGGACAGAATTGAGAAGTATCAGTCTGAGATTTTCAAGACTTGTTTAGTGGGTGAAAAAGTTGCTGTGTTATGTGGCCCTGCTGGAAATAAATTCTTGTTTGGAAATGAGAATAAGTTGGTCAATGTTTGGTGGCCAAGTTCTGTGAGACAGCTGCTTGGATCTTGTTTGTCTACTATTTCTGGTGAAGAAGCTAAGCTCGTGAGGAAGATGCTGACCTATTTTGTTAGCCCTGATGCTTTCTCTAAGCTCTATATTAAGACCCTGGAGTTGAGCACTCGGCAACATATCAGGAATTATTGGCGAGGTACACTTACTTTCCTGTATTACATTTTATGTTTGTTTTTAAGGGGTCATTTGGCTGATGGTTTGGAATAACTAATCCCATTCCCAACATAATACTTTCATTATTAATCCTAGATAAACAACCTCTACATAATAGTCTCGCATAACTAAGGGTGTGGTTGGTAGGAAGAAAAGCATTTTCCTAAAAATATTTTCTGATTATTTCATGTTTGGTTGACTTAAATGTTTTGGAAAATATTTTCTTTATCAACTCATTTTCCTTCAATTGGAGAAAAATATTTTCCATATCAAGAGAAGGAAAATATTTTTCAAAACTCCTTCTCAACATTACCTACTAGGGGTGTACATGGACCGAGTTGGTTCGCTTTTTATCAAAACCAAACCAAACCAATTATATCGGTTTGGATTGGTTCGGTTTTGTCGGGTTTTCGGGTTTTTTTGTTACATGAATATTATTTCAATCTTACGTTATTAAAATTATAGATAAAGCTTTGATAAGTGAATATATGTTTAGTAAATATGGAAAAAATTGACAAACATATGATCTATTAAAATATTCTAATGGGAAATTTTTTTTAATAACACATGATAGTTATTTTCTTAGTCGTCTAATAATAATTTTTCGTTAAATTACGCTTTTAAGGTTAATACATGAGAGGATCCCAAATATTTCTACATTTTCTAAAGAAAAATCACTACAAAGTCTTAAAAATATAAATAAAATTTATATATTTCTATGTCGGTTTGGTTCGAATTTTTTTACTCAATACCAAACCAAGTCAAACCAAACCTAGTTTGATTTTTTAATCGGTTTGGTTTGGTTTTTTGGTTTGGTACGGTTTTCCGGTTCGGTTTGAACACCCCTATTACCCACACTCATCAACCCATCCTATCGTCTCTCTTCAAAAAAATTTTTTTTTTTTTTTCAAATTTCAGTTTTTCTTACTACCCCTACTACGCCTCCACGCAACCCCACCCACTCCTAACCCCCTGCGCAAAAAAAAAATTTTACCTTGCTCTTGAACTAGAATTCTGTTTTATTTTTTATTTGTTAAAATAAAATATAGGAAATAAACTTTCATTTTGGTAATACACTAACAGTCCTTCTTCTTCCCTTCAAGCGCAAAGGAAAAGTGTTCTAGAAAATAAAGAGACCGTGCGAATATTATCTTAGTTTAATTCCAGGCAGTATATTGACGTCTTTTGTAATTTATAATGCGGTTTGAATGACCTCCGCTAACCATACACGTAGTGATAGCACAAGTTCAAATATTTTATGTTGTGTGTCTCACATTGGACAGTTGGAGGACCTCAACTAACACAAAGCAAAAGATAAGTAAAATATTTAATAGGCAATTATATCATTATAGTAGGTGTTTAAAAAGTTTGACAAGGTCATACCTTCTAATTGGGGTGTTCAAACCGAACCGAAAAACCAAACCAAACCGATTAAAAAACCCGACTAGGTTTGATTTGACTTGGTTTGGTATTGAGTAAAAAAATCCGAACTAAACCGACATATAAATATATAAATTTTATTTATATTTTTAAGACTTTATATTGAATTTTCTTCAGAAATGTTGAATTATTTGGAATCCTCTCATGTATTAACCTTGAAAGCGTAAATTAACGAAAAATTATTATTAGACGACTAAGAAAATAACTATCATGTGTTACTAAAAAAATTCTCCCTTAAAAATATTTTAATAGATCATATGTTTGTTAATTTTTTTCCATATTTAGTAAACATATATTCACTTATCAAAGCTTTATCTATAATTTTAACAAAGAAAGATTGAAATAATATTCATGTAACAAAAAAATCCGAAAAACCCGACAAAACCGAACCAATCCAAACCGATATAGTTGGTTTGGTTTTGATAAAATCCGAACCAATCCGGCCCATGTACACCCCTACCTTCTAAAATATATAGGGGACTTCGACATTTAACTGTCTACAAAATTTTGCAAATAATAGGTTCAACATCTGATTTTTTTAGGTTTTAAATGTTTGCATATAAAATTCTTATTTTTTGAAAAAATTTAGTTACAAAACTTCAATAACAGTATATTGAATGTGAAATTGTTGTACTTTGAAATTACGTTGATAACTCGCTTTACAACGTTCCAGTATCCAATATAAATGATTAGAGATATTGAAAGTCTGTGAGGTTTTCGTTGAGTTAATGTTTGTAAAATCTCATTTCAATTCTTCACTTGTAATGTTGGGTATATAGGTAGAAAATCATTTACACTCCCAAGTTTTCTTTAAAAATCAAACTCTCTCCTTGCTTTGAATAACTATCACTCCACCCCCTTTATCTTACACAATGTCTATTTTATCCTTATCATTTTCAATTTATAAAAGGACTATTCTATTTTACCCTTGTCATTTTCAATTTATAAAAGGACTATTCTATTTTACCTTGTCATTTTCAATTCCCTCCTCTACGTAATACTATCTTTTTAAATTTTATATGCTATTTTTTATGATTTAACATATAATTTAAATTATGTTATACCTTACTTTAATTTATAATTTTAAATTATTAAAATCATAAATAGAACAGTCCTTTTATAAATTAAAATTATAAATAGAATAGTCCTTTTATAAATTTGTCACAAAATATACCATACTTTTATTATTTTGATTTTAATATAATGCGCACCAAGTATATATTTTAATTATATTTTTAGTGCTAATTAGATAATCTTCTAGGAGTTTGTTATAAATCCGCATTTACTTTTAATAATTATAAACTTTTGTATTACCTGCATTTATAAGTATATATTTATATGATTCTCATCATTTTTTATTCTCAATTATATAAATAAATTTTTAAAGTTTGATTGCTTTTAGTAACATTATTGATAAGAGAAATTATCTTATTTTAATTTTTATTGTGCTCATCCTTTTCATTATTTAACATGTTATATGGTTGATTTCCATTTTTCATATTTTATATTTTAAAAATAATTTAGTTATTATGTAGATAAGTTCATAACATAGATATTAGAAAAGAGAAAAATATCATGATATACCAAAAAAGGTAAAGAAAACGGAAAAAGATAAATGTTAATAATATAGAGGTGAAAATGTCAATTGAGAAATGATGGAGAATGACTATTCTTTAAAGTAGAGGGGAGAATTTGATTTTTAAAGTAAAATATGGGGGTGTAAATAATTTTCAACCTCGCCACTAGTATGTGGAGCTGAAGTTCACTTTTAGTTCTCGTATTATGTGACTTTTAATCGGGGGCGGAGCTGCGTGGACGCCCTTCGCTGAAAATTATTGCATATGTAAGATAAATTTATATATATATTATAATATGTTGAATTCCCTTAACTTCTTCTCGTATTTACTTTTTATATTGTTTGAATTTCCTCGGTGAAAGAATATCTCGAACTCAATGCTAAATATATTATATGCATAAAATTTTGAAGTTTATTTATCTACATGAAGGTAACGAGGAGTTGAAAGTCTTCCCAACTATCAAGTTACACACCTTTGAGTTGGCATGTCGTCTATTCATGAGCCTAGAAGACACAAATCGCATTTCAAATCTCTTCAATCTGTTCAACATTTTCTTGAAAGGAGTCTTATCATTGGCTCTGAATTTCCCTGGAACAAGATTTTATCATGCAAAGAAAGCAACAAATGCAATACGAAAAGAACTCGTGTTGATTGTCAAGCAGAGAAGAGAGGTCTTAGAACAGAAATTATTAGTTTCTCCACCCCAAGATCTTCTCTCACATTTGCTTCTATATCCGGACGAGAATGGTAAATTCATGTCTGAACTGGAGTTAGCAAATAACATACTGTTGCTTCTCTTTGCTGGCCATGATACTACCAGTGTTACTATAACATTGCTGATGAAGTATCTTGGAGAGTTGCCTCATGTTTACGACAAAGTTTTGCAAGGTCAGTATGTCATGTGTAATTACTCCTATACCCTACCCCCCCCCCCCCCCCCC